>SJYX01021708.1:284289-306857 GCA_006410675.1 Oreotragus oreotragus
ACCCACCCACCCCCATCTCTATACAGAAAGGTACGTCTCTGAGAAGCAGGCCCCTGGGGGAAGACTCCACTCGTAGGAAACAATATTTATAAGATGTTGAATACTGAGCATTATGAACACTCTGAAAAGAAGCACTCAGTGGGAACTTGGAGTGTACAAGAAGTTCCAGGAGTAGTTCTGCTGATTTTTACTCCACTTCTTCAGCTTCCGCACAAGCTCTGTGGCCAGAAGACACCTTTCAAAAGCCATATACACATGCCACTGCTTGAAGGGCCAGGGCCACTCAGGCTCTGCCCCATGCTTAGCAGGCTGGTCAAAGGTGAGCAAAGCTGCGCTGAAAGCCCGACAGGCCCGGGAAGAGCAGCCGCAGTGCTGGTGCCACTGCTCTCCAGGCGAAAGGGTATGTGCAAGGAGCACACCAGCCTCTGCACAGAAAACCTCTTTCCAGGACTCGGACAATGTTCTTTCCCTGCTGTCAACACTAGAAAGATCCAGACAGCCATTCTCTCCATGAATGACAGTTCACACTTTGGGTGTTTTAAAAAGTTAAGAATAAAGATCCTTGCAGATGCATAATTCTCAAGGCTGGCACACCATAACCAAAGACTAGACAACAATTCACAAGCGTAAGTAACAGGGCCTGTTTTCCATGTAATACACACCACGTGTTACATTCCCTAACGGGAATATCTATAGCAAGAAAAAACACCACATAAGTAGCCCTATAATATTGCCTGTATTTGGTTAGAATTAGTCCTACATGAATATTTAAAGATGTAATGGAATCACAGCACTTAAACATTAGTCCAACAAGTATCAAAGACTTGCTCCTTCAGAGAAGTAGCCTGAATTTAAATTCTAAATGACCTCCAACACTGGAGCCTGCTGTTTCTACAGTTATACCACTATTTCTTTACAGTTCTATATCATCACTTACCCTTTACTGGGGCCATTTCATGGACACAATGTTAGGTTTCAGGTGCAAAATTATACATTCTGTATACCCTTAATATTCTATGATTCTGCTAAAAAATACAACTAGTGAGGATAACAAAAAAGACGCAGACTCACAAATTCAGAGAATTACTGGTTATCGGTAGGGAGAAGAAAGCAGGTAGGGGCCAGGTAGAGGTAGGGGATTTAGAGGTACAAATTACCAGGTATAAAATAAGCTACAAGGACGTTCCGTACAACATGGTGAATGTAGCCAGTATTTTATAATAACCATAAATGGAGTATAACCTTTAAAAATCATGAATCATTATATTGTACACCTGTTATATAATGTTGTATAGCAACTAAACTTCAATTAAAAAAACAATCTTATTGGTTAAACAAACAAAAAACAGCTCTCTGATTCTGTCCTCTTTTGACAGATGAGAAACCTGCTATTCTAAGAGTCATCAGTGATGTGGCCAGTTGGCAGAGACAGGAAGAGAACTCTCTCTCTCTTCTCCACATGGGCTCTTCCTGGTTAGTATTTTCCAGTCCTTATCATTAAATTGTTTAAAATGCAACTGAATATGAGGATGCTCCCTAATGGGGTCTCCAAATGCCAAAAGATGTAGATGAATGAAAGAGCATGTGAATTTAAGCATCTTTTGACATCAAAACTACAGTGAAACTGAAGCTGCTTTCCTGTTGAGAAGAGACACATGACAGTCTCAGGAGGGCTTACTGGAAGCTTAGCCTTGCAGCCAGCAAACTCGCTCACAGACATGCATGCTGCCAGGCTGTAAGTATGTGCACCAAGTTCCACCAATGCCTAAGAGAAGAAAGTGCCCTTCACACTCCAGTAGCTGGCACTTATAAAAAGGTACAATTATTTTTTCCTTTTCTAGATAGATCCCTAGGTCAAAGGATTTCACACATGGTCTAAAAGGAAAGATATGTGTGAAACACCCAGCCACAGTTCTCCAGCAAGATTGTCTGTCAGCTAGACGGACCTGCTCCATTAACTCCACAACCAGACAGCGCCCACTCGGGGTCATGTGACCTTCAGTTAGCAAGGCAGGGAGAGAGTCCAGAGAAATACCACGACTACTGGCTTTAAAAATACAAAGTCAAACCAAGAAAGTCATTATAGGACAAGCCTTGGGAAGCTGGGGGTGCTTAATTTTGAAGTGGGTTCTGAGATTATACTCTGAGGCCTGTTTTGTGAATTCAGGAGCATCTTCAATAAAGTGACAGCAACAAGTTAAATGTAAAAGCAAAGAATACACATCAGGCAACACGTGTCCTGGCTGTTTAGAGGAGCAAATCATTCCAAAGCAAGATGGAAACNTTCTGAGATTATACTCTGAGGCCTGTTTTGTGAATTCAGGAGCATCTTCAATAAAGTGACAGCAACAAGTTAAATGTAAAAGCAAAGAATACACATCAGGCAACACGTGTCCTGGCTGTTTAGAGGAGCAAATCATTCCAAAGCAAGATGGAAACTCTAAAACCCTGAAACCAGACGCTCACAGCCCTTTACTGTCTTCCATATGTTTCTTCTCTTGCTCTGGTCATACTAAGCTGGTTTACTTTCAGGAAAATTTACTTTCAGGTGACTAGGTTTTTTTTTTACTGAAGAAGCTATATTCTCAAAAAAACTTCCCCCAAAATGTTCTGAGAAAAAGATGACTAATGGCCCTAAGATTCTAATATAATAATAAAAGGTGTACTCTTAAAAGCAGTTATTATCAAAATAATGCTTTAAATAAATTTTAAAAACTTAAGTATTTAAATCTCCCTTAAAATATTTTTATATAATCTTTCAGAATTACGTACACACACACAAGAAAGGTCTGCTATTCAACCAAAAGGAAAACATACACTTGAAACATGAGGAAAAAATTGCTACCACATTTTCTTCTCTTACTCTTCTCAGTGAACTAGAAAGTAGGCTCCTTACAACCAAACCAAAATTAAAACCTACTCAAGTCTTTAGAAGCCACAATCACATTCCTCTTCTTAAAGGAAGACAAACTATCCTTCCAAAAGCCAAATACCTAAATTTCTCAAGGCAAGTCTCCACCAGCCTGAGTTCTGGCAGTATGAAAGTGTGTCAGCCTACTTAGCTTCTGTTGCAGCCTTTTTACCATCTCAAGGGCTATTAAGTGACTGGAAACAGATGTCTGAGTGCCATTAGGGGCCTGCTTCTGCCTGGGAAAGCGGAGAAGCTGAGCATCACAACACTCTCGACATTCCCCTTTCCATAACTACCCATGAGCTGGATGAGTTCACCATAGGAGGCTCCTGAGATTCCTGCACCAGGGCAGAGGGTTAAACAAGGCTCAGGTTTTTTATGGCTTTGAATCTCATTTCTCTTTCACACCACTTAAAGAGTATAAGTAGCTTGCTGATGGTACAAAAAAAAAGGAACTGAGACACAGAGCAGAGCCCATAAACATGGGCGCATCTGGGGGTGCAAACCTGTTTCAGTAGAAGACCCCAGTGCTCTTTCTACTGCTTGAAGACGAGAGCTTAGGGGCAAGCTTGTGTATCACCCGCTACTCCGGCTCCAGTTCAGAGTGCTCCCCATTTTTATCATCTAGCCATGATAATGGTAAGAACGATCATGGTTCTAGCCATTCCAGAAACGGCGTGACCTTGGGCAGACCACTTAACCTCTCTGGGCTTCCTGCTTACTCATCAGTTAGTGTGTGTACCTAGTTACACCGAACATAGCCCACTTCAGCACTTTCACACCCTTCAGCATATTAGATTCTAGCAGTAACCCCATGAAGTAACAGGGGCTGTTATCCTCATTTTATAAAACTGGAAACTGAAGCTCAGAGGCTAAGAAGTGACACACTCTAGATGGCAGCCAGAAAGCAAAAGAAATGGAACTGAGCCCTCGACTTCTGATTCTAACCAAATACTTTTCTTGCCACATCATGTTTTGTCTTTTTGGTTCCAAGAGAATTAAAATGCCACAACTTAAAAAAAAAAAAGTCTGTCACCATTCACAAATCATGTCACTATTTGGAACCTGACATCATTTATACATTGGGAAAAAGAAGCACATGAGTAAATGCTCCCTCACATAAGAGCTTCTGTTTTCAATTTATTTCTTTTGCTTTTTAAAATTGCTTAGATGCTGAGTGCTAATAAAGATGCTTAGTACTACTCGTGAAAAATCAAACAGATTTTTGCTTCTGGTGGAAAGAGTCTAGAAAACAGTCTACAGTTAAATTAGAAGCACCTAAAACTTGTTACTTTGTTGGAATAACAGACACAGAAACCATCGAAGATGGACCATGGCAGTGCGGGACCAGAGGGTCTAAGAAAGTCCTCTGGCAGGGTCCTGAACCATGACGTTTGTATGGCCTAAGGTTCCTTTCCTCCCTGCCCTTCTATCCTCATCCATCCATCCAGTAAGGGTATCTGCATCACAGGTCAGTGAGGGTGACTGGAAACAAAGAAAAATGAAACCTCTGAACGTGTGTGTTGGTTTTACTGGCAGTAAAAGTCCTGAGCTGTCAGCAAACTGTGGAAAGGGGCACCTGACAGCCCTATTTGTTCTGCAGGTATAACTCGGAATGAACTGCACCGTGTAAAGAAAGGCCAGCGTCCCCCACCACCCGCTCTGTTAATACTACGCACTGACCTGCTCTGCCCACTTCCCCTCTCCTCAGTGAGCCTTCAGCCTGGCACCCAGCTCTGAGATGAGGCCTGCTTAGCACCAGTGAAGCTCCCCACGTTCAAACCAACAACGTTCTGTGTGGAGATGAGGGAATCAAAGTTAAAATCCAACCCATCAGCATCCATGAGTTCGCTACGGATAATGGACTCCATGTCACATTCCAAGCTCCCATTGAACATGTCCAGGTCCAAGTCGCTGGGGAACTTCTCGTGGCCCATGACTGGAAGGTTCGCACTGGTTGAGTACAAGGAGGAGCCTGAGAGAGAGTCCGAGAGGGTTTGCATAGACTGGCTGGCGGGAGACTGTTGCTGGTGTTTGGCTGACCCGAGGCTGCTGGAGTCGCTCAAGCCCATGTTGCTGACGGAATTCGACAAGGCACGACTGCCACCGAGAGCGCCCTGGGTTTGGTGCTGGTGGTGGAGCAAGTTCTGATTGACCAAACTCCCCTGGTTGGGCTGGGCAGCAAAGGACATCATTGGGTCACTGCGGAGCATCACGTTCCGGCGGGGGTTCTGGGCGGACACAGCGGTGCTGGCCTGAGACATCAAGGGGTCTGACTGGGTCATCATGACATCGCTGTGGCTGAGTGAGTCCGACGTGAGCAGGTCCTGGAGTGTCTGGTTGCCATAATGGGACATGGAAGAGAAGGTGGCTGGCTTGTTCTCTTGGATGGTCTGCATGGGAGACTGGCGCAGGGAGTTCAGAGACGAGGGACCAAATACCGCGCTGCTGAAGGAGCTGGTGGGGGAGCCCAGGCCGGAGCCCTTGGTGGTGTACGGGAAGCTGGAGCTGCGCTGCATGAGCCCCGCCGGGGGCGATGGCTGGGATGAAGGGAGCGCGATGTTGTCCAGCAGGTCGTCCATGAGGTTGTCGGCCAGCCCGTCGTTCAGATTCATGGTGCCTGCCATGTCGGTCAGCCGGGGCAGCTCCACAGTGCACGGCTTGCTGACGGTGGGCGACAGGCTGGCTGAGCTGCTATAGAGCATGGGGGACAGCGGTGCATCATCGTCCTGGACGTCGTCCAGCTCTGTGCTCGCCAGAATGGGGGACAGGCGGCCGCTGACTGTGCTGGCGTTGGAATTGGTGCGCGAGCGGAAGTCGGTCCACGCGTCCAGCTCATCGCTGCTGCGGGACGTGGGGCTGCCGGGCCACTTGGAGAGCTGGGAGGGACTGTCGTCTGCTGACTCGGGGGCGGTCTGCAGGGCTGCCTTCTTCTTGGCGGCACGGCCGCGGCTCTTGGTGTACTTGTTGCTGTTGTCCATGGAGACAGCCCGCCGCCGGGGTGCCTTGCCACTCTTCCCGCCATCGGGGTTGATGATCCACCACGAGCTCTTGCCGGTTCCCTCATTCTGGACCCGCATGAACCGGCTGTGCAGTGATAGGTTGTGCCGGATAGAGTTCTGCAGAGAGAGAAGGGACAATGCAGATGAGCTGCAATGGTCCAACTGAGCACCCAGGAGAAACAGTTACTAATCTGATGCAATTTAAAAAGCAGCCTCAATTTCAGAGGCTTAAAAAAAAAAGGCATTTGCATGAGTCTCCTTGGCTTGGGATTAAATGACAATATTGTAGATGGCATTTTCATAGTCAGGGTGTGGGAGATGGTTTCATATTCAGAAGATGCGGGGGACTGTAGGACTTCACAGGTTTCACTGTCCTTTCTGTAATTGTACTTCCTTTACTGAAGTTTGCACTTACAATGTATTACCACATCATCTCCCCCTGCATGTTGCAACAAACTTCCCTGGCTCTCTAAGGGTGATTCATCACCCACAGGGCTATTTTATTCCATTTTGGTCCCTTCCTCCTCTAGTACAGAGGCAGCATCTACCTTTTCTGAGCCACTTCTGTTCAGAACTGGTGTGAATTTTTACCTATCTTTTCTCTGACTCCATCTCCTCCTGCCACAATTTCACACCTGTCTCACAGGCATAAGAAAAAAATGGCAGAGTAAGATTTGCTGAGTTGACAGAAGTAAGGCAAGTCTCCCATTCAGAAAAATTCCAGCTAATTTATGCAGACACTCCCTCCTCAAGGCAATGTGATCTGAGCACAGAAGCTTCCTTCCAAAAAGCACAGTGTGGGAAGGGGAGGTGGGGGAGAGTAACTTTACAGTGAAGAAACGTGACGGCTCAGCCTGGTAATCAAGGTCAACATCAAAGGGCAAAGTCAGATTGATGATGTGCACTCAAAACAACGTGATGAAAACGGCACCCTCCCCTGTGGCCTTCTTTCCAAAACCCATCACCTCATTCTAATCATGAGAAAAAGAACAGACAAATCCCAAATAAGGAACAGTTAAAAATGCTTGTCCAGTTCTCCTCAAAACTGTCAGACCCACAGAGAGCCTAAGAGAAACATGCTGACTAAACACAATGTGGAATCCTGGATGGGATGCTGGAACAGAAAAAGCAAAGTATACAGCAAAAGCTAAGGAAATCGGAATAAAGCACAGACCTCAGTTAATACTAATAATGTATCAACATTGGTTTATCAGTTGGGACAAGTATACCAAACTGATATCGGATATTAATAACAACGGGAAACTTGATGTGGTTAGCCAACATCAAGAACTTTCTGGGCCAGTCTGGTAACTTCTCTGCAAATCTAAAACCATTCTATATTAAAAGGTTTATTCTTAAAAAAAGGAAAGATGAGGGCAAAATATCCTCAAAACCCTAACAATTGCTCCCATCTTGCAAGAATCCTCCTCCTGATTTAGGGAAGCCCAGTTAACAGAGATGACCCTGATCCAGCCCCGTCTCTGTCACCGACCAGCCATGAGACCTGAGCAAATCACTTAGTCTATGTCCAACAACTTCAGTTCTCCATTTTCATTACAGCCATAGCATTTGAACCATCCCTCTCTGATAGGGATGACGTAAGGATGATATACGATAATACACTTCAAAAGCCAGTCACGCTACTAAGTCAGGGTGTTCTTACTGCCATTATAAAACACAGAGTACGTGATGACCAGAGCTCATTGCCTGGGGAGGTCTCCTTCTGTTCTGTGAAATACCTCGTGTGCTGTGAAAGAGAGGAGCTGATGATGGCATCTGCCACATCTGGAACAGCACCTGCAGGTCAGATGAGTTTTTATTTGCAAGTTAAAGACAAAAGATATTGCCTGCTGCTGTCTATTAAATGCAAACCATCCTAAAAGTTACCGTAGTTAAAAAAAAAACTGGCAATCACCAACTGTATTTATGTAGAAGATACAAATACATGTGTTCTACCAGAATGTTTTTAAAACACAGAAAGTCAGTGGGATTTCACCATACATAAATAACCCAAAATACTCAAGAGTGTTTCTGTGTATATGTTCCCATGCAAGGAAGTCCGACAGCTCTGGCTGGGCAATGAGCATCACCAACCATGGGTCATAGCTCGGCATCTCTATGACAGGCATAAAGACACGTTTGAGAGGACATACTAAGTATCTGATGAGCCAAATGGTGCCCAGGAGACTATATACCCAGCTTCCCTTTCACTCTTCTGGTTTTTTAAAGAATAATGGCATCTCCACTCATGGTTCAGAAATTACATTTCTTTAAAAAGTAAAATACTTTCTCCATAAAGATATGAAGCATGCTCTTAAAACTCACTCCACAGGGTTCAAAAAGCAGCAAGTGTACGGTGATTCTATTACTGAGTACCCAGGAGACTAGATATATGAACCACAAACTTAAGCTCAAGCTTCTGGTTAGGAAAAAAATAGGCTTCAGTTCCTGAAGCCCTGTGGGGGCGATGTGGACACTGACTGAACCGCCCCTCCCGTGGCCAGCCCCCGCTGCTCCAGATTTTGGAAAGAGTTCATTCATACCAACACCCAGCAACAATGACCAGTGATAAATATCCAGTTATCCACCCTTTAAAAAGCATTTGTGGACAATTTTTAAAATGAATTTTTAGTTTCACCAATTCCAAACCAAGCAGAAATGAAAATGTTAGCCCTTTAGAGACCTCCAAAATGTCCTATATGGATGGTCATCTATTCTACAAGTCTAACCCTAGCGATGTACGTGTGTAATTTTTTTAAATTATAAGCTACCATTGGTTAGAATTTGGAGAGAGAAGCTAAGCTTCTGTAGGGTCTTGTGGGAAAGGGGCTGGAACACCCTCACAGAGGACAGAACCAAGGACTGTCAGACCCAGGCCCTAATTGCCAGGATGAGGAATGGAGCCTGACTGACTACAGGAGTCAGTTCCTGGGTCAGCGCTTTTAGATTCCTCATCTCTAGTTTTCCTAACAAACCACAAAGTCGAAGCCCTCATCATATATATATATATGAAGCTTCAGACTGAGAGAGATTAAATAATTTATAGAAGGTCACACAGCTTTAAACTGAAACTTGTTTTTCCAACTCCACTCCAATGCTTTCTCCCAACCTTTCCTGGATCTGTCACCAAATTATACAGAAGTCATCATTTAACTTTTCTGAGCTAACATCTAAAGAAAGACATTTATTTAAGATGAAGGATACAAAGGCATAATCTTATGACTATAATTTTGTGAAATAGTTAAGAGTAACAATTTAGTAGGTCTTTCCTAAAAATGTTTTTAAAACAAAGTCTTTGCAAAGAGTAATCCTATAGCCTGCGTTTGCATTTCTTTACTAAGGTGGCCATCACAGCATTCATCCTAAAGAGAGGGCAGTGGTTACCATACAAACCCATATTAAGATTCTGAACCAAAACCCAATTTATTAAATGGGTGATATGCTTCAGTGTCAAATCTTAGTTCAACTCTTGCTTTAGAGGTTACTAATGACAGAATACATTCCCTAAGGCACATCACCTACACGACACTCAGACAGGATTTTCCAGTTTCATTACTAAGACAGTGCAAACGAAAACTATGTCACAATCATCCTCATGGGCCCTAGCCTTCCATTTATAAAATCCATAATCTGAAGTGGTGGGGGGACACTGACAAAGACCCATCAGTATGGTCCCCCCAGTCCATTTCTAGCTCAAATGCCCCTCACCCCTACAAGGTCAGATATCAGAAATGTAGCCTGCTTTTTTGCCTCACAGGTCATGATTCTAATCACCAGGTTCTCTAAGTTTTGGTGAAACAGGACAAAGTAAACATAAATGCCCGAGAATGTATCAGAATTGCAGTGTTTCCCCAACACCTTCCCTGATAATGGAAGTTAATGGTGATATAATTTCTGTAAGATTTCAAACTGCCCCTCCCTCACCTCAAACCCAGGAAGGAAGAAGTGGAATTTATAAAAAGAAACCAGCCAATTATAAAATCCTTTTATAATGTGTACTTTAAGTTCTCTAAAGACCTCTTTAGTCAGGGGCTCTAAATTAAATTTCCAATGTATTTTGTGCATGTTAAACTATAAAACTGCTGTTAAAAATATTCTATGCTTTTCTACTAATTCATCTATCATACCAAATAGTCTAAACTTGTAAGATATAACATTAGTTTGAGGGTTGGGAGCTGACAGAGAAGGAGGAACAGTTTGATAGGACTAGAGAGATTTTTCTAGTCACATCTAAATACACATTTTGGAAAACATTGTGAGGTCCTTAAGGGTAAGGTGATAAGGTAAATATTACCAACCAGGACTCCCGCTGCTAGATCTCAGCCCATTCTGTCATCACATTCGTTTACTAGAGGAGCCAATAAATTACTATAACCCGAACCCAAAACCATGTGAATAGTTCTGCTTATTTAAATCCACTACTAAAATTTTTTTCTTCCCTGGTAACTCAGACAGTAAAGAATCTGTCTGCACTGCAGGCGACCCAAGTTCAATGGGGAAGCCCCCTGGGGAAGGTAATGGCGGCCCACTCCAGTATTCTTGCCTGGAGAATTACATGGACAGACGAGCCTGGCAGGCTCCAGTCTATGGAGTCACAGAGAGTTGGACACAACTGAGTGACTAACACACAACACAACTAAGAAATTCAAATATTGATGAATTACAGTAAACTAAACATTTCCAGGAAGAAACTTTTGTCAGGGACAAAAATGCCAGTGTTTCCCCACCCACCCCCCAACCAGGGCCCAAAGATGTAGAAAACCCTGAAAACAACTGTAGCACAGGTTGTCTGAAGACAGAGCAGAGATTAAGAGTACCCTCTGATTCACTTTTTATGTCAGTCTTCTCTTTTACAAAACGATTTATACTGAAGCAAGGCCTACTCTGGGGCAGAAAAAAATAGGTGTAGGTAATTAGTAGCAGAGCTGGCACAGCTGTCCTGAGTGACTGCAGCTGCCACTGGTGGCCTAGCCCTTCGAGGAGGGGTGCGCAGGTGCGTGGAGGAGGAAGGCGTGCTGACATTTCACAGTCCCACGCACTCACATTTTGCAGTCAGGCTGACTGGCCGTGTGGTCCAGAGCAGAAAGGCTCCCTTGGCATGGCCCTCTTTGAAGAAATCAGCACAGAGATGAGTATCCTCATCCGAATATGGTCATTCTTGTTCGCACTATAATGAAGACAGTGTTCTGATGCAAGACACGTTTATCCCTAATGCTGAAGTGCACAGCCACTGCATTTATGCCAACTGGCTGTGAAGATATATGGACTCCAAGCAGATTAGATTAGATCAGGTGTCATAGAGAAGCTGCCTGACACAAGTAAGTATTCCACCAGTATTTACAAAGTGGGTAATTCACACATGCAATTTCTTAAGGTGGCCAACGGAGGGAGGTAGGCTTCGATGTCAGCCAGGTCGGAGCTAGAATAGTGGCCTAGGTGTGTGTCCTGTGACCCTGGACAACTGAGCCAACTTCAGTTGCCCCTTTTATAAAATGAGAATAAAACCACCCTCTCTAACTCTAGGATCTTTGAGACGATTAAATGAAAGTATGCATGCAAGTTACTCATCCAGTGCCAAGCAGCTCTCAACTGTCAAGATTCCACACATGGAAGCAGTGACATCACAAACGTTCACTTACTGTTTTCCGAGCATCATATGCTTTAAACCAGAAGATGAGAGGGCGGCTCCTTTCAGGAAAAGATTTCAAACTTGTAAAAGTATTTCAAAGTGCCGTGCTGCTCAGGAGTAGCTGGTAATTTCCCAACTGTTGCTACCCTGTGTCCACTCCAACCCCTTCCAACCCATGTTTACCCTGTAAAGACTGTCCACTAACCCAGACACCAGCTGCATGTGCTTCCCCTGGAATACAGAGAGGGTTTTGTCTGGAAGCAACATGTGGTATCAATTTATCTTTCTCAGCAAGGGCAACAAGGAATCCACTGATTTTAAAAATAAAAAGGGAGTTGTGTAATTTAACTCTTAAAGGCCTCTACCCTTCTCAATCACGTCCTTTTTTTGGTTATCTCAAAATGAGTTATGGTTGTCAACTCCCAAGCCAGACCCACCGATGTCCACCAAGCAGACTGCAGGCAGTGCCCTGGTTCTCATGAGAGATTTCAGTGTGGATGATCTATAAACGACTGCTTTTAAATCCAGTGCTCATCTACGCTGCACACAGGACCAGCATTTCAAGTAGGTGTCTTGGCTTTTTTTTTTTTTAATTAGACTTCATTAAACTTTAGAACTTATTTGTGACCCCATGGACTGTAGCCTACCAGGCTCCTCAGTCCATGGAATTTTCCAGGCAAGAGTACTGGAGTGGGTTGCCATTTCCTTCTCCAGGTGTCTTGGCTTTGACTTGTTGTCACTGATAGTTCAGAATGGGACTGCCAAAGACCTGGATTCTAAAATATGTAACTGCTGAACAGTTGACAAAGGTCATGTGAAAAACCCAGTGGAGACCCAGGGAGCTGTGCACCAACAGCAGAACAACGGAGAGACAGCTTCGGGAGAGATGCTGCCTTTGACTTTTGATGATAGGCTCTTTCAGAGGCAATTCTCTGGATGATGCCCTGATTTCTCTTAGGTATCAGTTCTCCACCCTGGCTGCCTCTTCCAATCAGCTGTGGAGGCTTTAAGCACTCAGTCGTAGAGACTGGTGTGAGTAAGGCTCGGGGAGGCACAATTTGAAAGCTCCCCAGATTATCAGCTCAGAGCTGAGATTCCCTGGAATTTCCCCCTTACGTTTCTGCTGGCTGAGACTCGAAGCTAAAGATTCCTAGTCTCCCCAGGTCTGATGACACAGCACAGCAGATGTTCTTTAAGCCCAAGTTTCCACTATTTAGAAGATAAGGATGAGAATTGGGCTCACAGATTAAAGCTGTGTTTATACGCAGGGAGTAAAAAGGAGAGTTAGAGCAATCTATCAGATCACTGGAGTCCAGATAGGGTTTCTTCCTTTAAAAAAAAAAAAAAAAAGGTGGGGAGGGTCCTTGACCTTGCACTGCCTTGTGGACGGTTGCCCATCCTGCCCCGTGTCACTTCTCTACCCGGCATGGATAAGCATGGACAGAAACGGGGCAAGAGGACTTTCCCAAAGGTAGGAACTGATACAGGCCACAGAAGGGATGGGCTGGGACTGTAATTGATCCCTGTAATTCTCAGAGCTCTCCCTGAATTAGCAATGCAACCTCACATAATCCCTTTTATAAGAGACTGTCCTTCAAATGAAATGCCAAAGATAGACTGCATAAAAATAACCACTGAAAAGGCCATACCCCAATCCTGAGATACTTATTAGCTTCCATTGTTAAGAATACAGCAAAGGATTACTTAATGAACTCCCTTGAGATCCAAAGCACATGATTTTAAGCAGCTCATCTCAAGAACGTTAATAACAACCACACTGTTCTCCTTCCTCGACTGTAGGAAACACGACATCACTGCACTTGGTGCAAAGACCCTGTATAGAGGGAGGTGGGGAGTGGACACTGCAAAGGGCCAAGGAGGGCCCATCTGAGGGAGAAGAGTGAGGGCTGGGCTTTCTCATTAGACAGTAGACATTTAGCTGGCTTGCCTTCTACTACATTTTATCGACTTTGGGGCTAATTTGTTCAAAAGCAAGTACACAAAGTATGACAGCATAAAACAGACTTGAACTCAGAGCCGTTGTTTCTGACTATATGGAATACCAACTATGACAGACTTTCAGACACAGAAGAAAAACACTCACATAAAGGATTGCATCATCAACCCTGATGTGTAAGACAAGTTCCAGGCTAGTTCCACGCTTATGTTTGTCTAAAACACTAAAAGTTTAAGCCATTAAAGAACTTATTTTTAAAAGATGATGTTCTAAAATAAATATTGTCGGGAATTTGTCTGAAGGATTAAATTTCCAGCTAGAAACAAGATTTCCGTTAAATCTGCTGACAATCCTCTACCCATAGAGATCTTGGAAAACTAACATTTGTTTCAAGTTTTCACACACAGTAGGCAGCAGGTTCTGGTTCCTTGTTTGGAGGAATAAAATAATAACCTGGCGATCAGTAAAATGAACCCATTTCTTACCCAAGACAAATGAGACACATGAAGCTTTCTTGGGAAAAGAAAGGCTTGGCAGACAATTTGCTCTTCCCCTCAACTGAACAAGAAATCCTAGATGGGAAGAAATTTCTCTTAAAGAGCTACTACGCTATTACAGACAGTTTTGTTGGGTTTTCCAGTGTGGGTTTTATTTTCATATTTTTTTTTTCATTTAGCAATTTTTTTTCAAGCCCTTCCACAGCTGTTTCTGCTCTTGGAGGGCAAGAGGGAACATTCCATTCCTCCCAGCCAAACCTGCACTTCCGGCACACAGAGAACCCTGGCAGCCTTGCACCCTCTGCCCACACCCACTCCCCTCAGCAGCCTCCCCACCCCCAAACCCCTCGGCTTCCAGCCACACATCCTCCTCCCCACCCCGGAGGAAGCAGCAACTAATGCACGCAGTCAAAGGAAAGACAATCTCCAGAAAGTAGGTTAAAGCTGCAGCATTTGGCCACCCCTGCCCTCCTGGCTTCAGGTTTCTTCCTGATGTGACTGAATCCCTTCCCCTTCCCATAAGGGGTTCAGCAAACACATGCTACTTAAATTCTCCTCCCCGGTGGCTCAGACAGTAAAGGATTCACCTGCAATATAAGAGACTCAGGTTCAATCCCTGGGTCAGGAAGATCCCTTGGAGAAGGGAATGGCAACTCACTCCAGAATTCTTGCCTGGAGAATCCCATGGATAGAGGAGCCTGGCAAGCTGCAGTCCATGGGGTTGCAAAGAGCTGGACATGACTGAGCAACTAACACACACTTTAAGACAGTGCAGGACAAGCCACACAAAGTCGATGCTTCAAAGGGTTAAAAACCATGACATAAAAGAACATTCCTGAAACTGACTCTGCAAAGTAGAATGAAGTAGAACAGAAATAGCTTTGTTATTAACAAAATTTTCACTTAAGATTAAAAAAATAAAGCTGCAAGTTTTTTCAGTTTGAAAATGTATTGTGGGTGGAAATGGAGAGAATAAAAGGGCATTGGAAATACACATCCAGAATTCAGGAATACATTGGAGTTTAATCACTTTCATGGCATTATGTAAGTGATCATCAGGGCAGGAAGCTCAGTAAAAGGTAATACTGTGGAAAATGGAGGGCTGCTAAACTCATCTAATAACAAGCAACCTTAACTTTACAGTGAAAGAAACTGAAGACCAAAGAGATACAAGGCATAGCTGAATTCAATCAGCTAGGAGGTGGCAGCCAAGCTGAGACAAACTTAGATCTCCTGGCCTCTAGGTGTTACAGTAATACCACCCAGAAACACCATTAGTCCCAGTGTCTGGATTACCATGACAACTGAAAAGGTGAAGTGAAGTGCATGGAGCACAGAGGATGGATCAGATCTACCATCCGTCCATCCATTCAGCTTCAGTCTGCCTTGCTTTACAACTTATGGAATAGGTGTCTGTCTCCTCTAACACTTACTGAACTCTTTACAACCAGATGCCATGTTTTATTACAGCTTTACTGCCTAGCATGGCACTGCCACATAGCAGGTGCTCAAAAATATTCCTCTAGTCAGTGAATTAGTGGGAAGGGGACAGCAGCCACAAAACAGGCCTGAACTATATGTTAAAACGAAATATTATAAAAATATGAGACCAATAAATGATCCTCAATATGAAAAATGGAAGGAAACGTCCATTGCAAAATGTGAAATAGCATCAAGGCTTTTCTAAAGTCAACAAGTCTCAGCCTTGAATATAAACTTCAATTATACAACCAAATTTCCCCAAACAAGATGACATAGTCTAGTAAGCAGGCTTAAGGTTCTCTATAATAATATTACAGAAAAGGGCAGAAGGATGGTACATAGGCTATTCGAGGGAGCAAGGGCTTGGGAGAATGGTCTCAGGTCCAGCCAGGGTGTAGATGCCGACCTGTCTCTACCCGTCTTGGGGTGTTATGGAGCCCCCATTACTTGGTAATGCAGTTGATTGGCTCAGAGCACTCAGAGGCATCCTTGAAACCACAGATAACACGCCTAGTTCTAAATCTCCCCCAAGCAAACACAGGGATAACAAGAGAAATCCAAAATAGAGTCTACCTCACCTGCAATCTGAAGGAACTTACTGTATTAGCGCCTGCCCAAGCCAACACTCTGTGCTTCACAAACCTAATCTCACTTTATTTTCATGGAAAGTCTGTCAGGAGGAGACTGGGATGCAGAACAGTAACTGTCTATAGGCAGTGGGGCCAGAAATCAAGCCCAAGGCTAACTCCTGCAGCAGAGCTCTAACCTCTGCACTGCGCATCCCTCTCCAGTCCCCGAACTGACTAAGGACAGAGGCACCATTCCAAGTGACCAAGGAGCCTGCAAGACCACACTAACCTGTTTCACTGAATTAAATGTTTTCAGCTCTAAGCTTCTGCACATGGTTCCTAGGACCATGAAAGGAGAGGAAAAGGTAGAAAAAAATCACTAACCACAGCAAGTGTTGTTGGAACTGGATCATTTTTAGAAATGATCCTTTTTTCTCAGACACTCCCCAAAAGGAACACTATGGACACGTTCTGCCTTGACCTGGGATCACTACTTTTAGAGAATGAACAAACTGGATCACTGCCATAAACTTTTGAGTGCCCAGGCCTTCCTCTGCACCTATCACCTGTGACCGATTCAAGCCAATTTACCTGGTTGTCCCGGGCAGGCCTATCCAGCCCCCGAGAGCTGGCACCATTCTAAGGTCCTGAAGCCAGAGACATCAGGCAAATGTCAGCTTTACCCGGGACCTTGCTATTACAAGGCTTAATCTGAAACAGGGATTCAGCTCTATACTATTTAGAATATGTAATTAGTTTATTATTGAGCCAGAAATGATTAGCTTGCTTTCAAACTATGTGAATTTTAAAACATGATGTCTTTTGCCTGCCAGCTGACAGCACGATCAGGTTGCTTCTGTTTAGCCTCAATCAAAAACTCTGGTAGGAAACTGCTTTCAGGCTTCATATGCATGCTATTTTATTATTTGTCTTCTGGCATCAAAATCTGCAGAAACAGAAATCACTGACAATGCAAGCACACTAAGAGGGTGGATGTGGAGGTGCTGAGTGGGTGAGTTCAATAGCTTGAGAGTTTGACTGACATCTGAGATCCAGGAGAACTGCCTTTCTCTTCTTAGGGTACAATCCCTCTCTTCACGTGGAATTCACTGGCTGTAGCATCACACATACAAACACTGACTGTTTCCAGCTCTTCAGATGGTCTGGTTCAGAAAAAAAATGGTTCTTTTCTGTCTTGTTATTTCAAGAGCAATGAATTTCTTCTTGGTAGCTCTGAAATATATGCCAATGTGTGGGCACAGTCACACAGCTACACACGGGCCCACACCCTGGCAAGACTGGGAGGGGTGGAGGCACATTTTTTCAGCTAGGGTAGGAAAAAGTTGGGCCTGGTATTTATAAAACAGACACGTGTGTATGCATCTGGAAGCAGGCTCCCTTCCAAGTGTCAGTGTTAATTATTCTAATAGTCATCAAAAATCCAGGTGTTACTGGTAAAAGCAGAAAAAGGAAACAAATGCCACCTAACAGAGTATCTCCTGCTGGCTACTGCAAACACAACCACTGACGGACGTTTTCTTTACGGGAATAAAGAGTAGAGCAGTCGACTCTACAAAATGACTCAGGCCTGCAGCCCTTCTATCCACTCCACATCCGAGTGAAATTCGGTTAGCGAGGAGTCTCCTGAGGAACTGCTCCCTCTACCTGAGGACCTCACCTGCAAGAGCAGCATTTCACAGTACTGGTTTTGCAAGATTTCTTCTTGTTTAAAATCACAGGATGCAAGAGTGGCTGATGACCAATATGATGACGTTGCTAAATACCGAGTGAATCAACCATTTATTCCTGGACACTCCTGGGTGCCAATTACACACACAGATGAGCACCAGCCAGCTTGAAAGTCCACATAAATGATCAAATAAAGATAGGAGATAACATTCCATTTGCTGAAAAACCAGGCATTCATTCCACTTTTTTTTTTTCCTGAAGAAAATACTGATTGAGCCGTTTGAATACAAGTGCATTTTAATTTATAATCTAGGATGTTCTCAAATGTGCAAACTAACCATTAGCACTGCCCCTCAAATTATGATGAATGAAGCAGGTTGAATGTGCATGGGATAAATCAGTTTCTCTGAAAACCATGACACGAATGCAGTATTTTAATACTAATACATACTAGGCTGTCATCTGTTCACATATACTGCTAGGTAAGCTTGAAAGCACATAAGAAACTGGAAGCAACTAGTGTCAGTGGTGATACTAATCTATCACCCAAAGGGCAGGAGGGATAATATTAATTGGCAAGGACAGTCATACAAGAGACTAAGGGTCTATGGGACATAATAAACACTACATGTGTGGTGGAGAGTTGGAAGTGAGACCACTTCTCACCCAGCAGGCGTCACAGCGCTCCAGGGCTCCCTGGTTCCCACACATTTGCTGCCGGTGATTCCAAAGCCATGCCTGAGGATGCAGGACTCCTGGCTTTATAACTACCGCCTTGGCTGAGTCTCATTTGGCAGGTCTGGCCCTCAGATTCTCTCCCCCAACTTTCTGGAGCTCATCACCTGGACTTCCTGAACTTTCCAATTCTTTCCCCTTAGGTTGTCCATTTGCTAATAGGAAATATGTGTGAGCTCATAGCACAACCAGGCCCTAGGTCTTTCCCTAAGACTTAATAAATCATCATACATATAGGGTCCACTGAAACCAATCCCTTTACGTCAAGACAAGGGAGGAAACACACACAAGAACAGATATTGCTGAGCCATTCTTAAGTTCAAAGGTAGCTTCACGTAACACACTTCATACTCTCTGAGGCATTATGTGGAATAATATCACCCTATATTCCATGCAGATGGTGACTGCAGCCATGAAATTAAAAGATGCTTACTCCTTGGAAGGAAAGTTATGACCAACCTAGATAGCATATTCAAAAGCAGAGACATTACTTTGCCAACAAAGGTCCATCTAGTCAAGGCTATGGTTTTTCCAGTAGTCATGTATGGATGTGAGAGTTTGGATTGTGAAGAAAGCTGAGCGCCGAAGAACTGATGCTTTTGAACTGTGGTGTTGGAGAAGACTCTTGAGAGTCCCTTGGACTACAAGGAGATCCAACCAGTCAATCCTAAAGGAGATCAGTCCTGGGTGTTCTTTGGAAGGAATGATGCTAAAGCTGAAACTCCAATACTTTGGCCACCTGATGCGAAGAGTTGACTCATTTGAAAAGACCCTGATGCTGGGAAAGATTGAAAGCAGGAGGAGAAGGGGACAACAGAGGATGAGACGCCTGGATGGTATCACCGACTCGATGGATATAAGTTTGAGTGAACTCGGGAGTTGGTGATGNTCATTTGAAAAGACCCTGATGCTGGGAAAGATTGAAAGCAGGAGGAGAAGGGGACAACAGAGGATGAGACGCCTGGATGGTATCACCGACTCGATGGATATAAGTTTGAGTGAACTCGGGAGTTGGTGATGGACAGGGAGGCCTGGCGTATTGCGATTCATGGGGTCACAGAGAGTCGGAGAGGACTGAGCAAATGAACTGAACTGACTGATATTCCCTGTTTTTCCAGCAACATGTTCATCAGGTTCTTCCAAACTGCTGTGACCTAGGGTCTCCCCAAGTGAAAAAGATAGCCAAGTCCTGATGCTAATTGGAACAGGAAATCACATTAAGCTTCTCATAAGGTTAATGCTCCAAGTTGGGAGACAATTCTCCACGGGGTCTCTGCAGGTCTTACAAGCAAAGTACAAACAGCCCTTAGTTCTAGACTGTCATTCAAAGATGTCTGTATTTGTATAGCCTTGAAAAACAGCGATGACACTGCACTCCAGAGCAAAGGACAGATGTGCTGATTGCTCATTACCAAACATATAGGATCCCCAAACTCAGGATTCATCTTCCACTAACCAAACTCGCTGCATATACATGCATCAACCTGGGCTCATCTGTGTCACTCATTCCCATGGGATTTGGGAGCAAGGATGGAGCAATGGGAAATATATGGCTGCTCATGCTGCTTGCTGGGCAACCAGTGAGTAATAAATTCTTTGCCTTTGACCCAGGAGTCTCATGTCCAGCAGGGTCAAATCTCAGATCCTCCCAGTTCCTGACAGTCTGCTACTTTAGTTTATGAACTGTTGACATTTCCTTAACTGTACAGATAAAACTGGGCAATTCATCTCTAGCTAACTTTCTTCTCTACTCCTACATAAATGAGAAGAAACACAGATAATGGGATGGAGGAAAATGAGGTCACGAGTAAGAGGCATTTTGAAGGTTCTGATCTGGCTCTGCTGAGGACCCATAAGGCTTTATGAAGAAAAACCATGAATAGAGGGGGAGGGGCAGGGGAAAGGGAAAAGCTCCTCCTGTAGATACTGTGCGGTGTTTCGTCCGCATCGGTCACCATCTTTGTCAGGGGTTGCTCAACTCTGCGGTTTGCTCACAAAGAGCAGAGTGAGCAGCAGCCTGGGTCTGTCGCTTTTGCCTTCCTCCTCCACTGAACAAGAGGACAGACCACATTACGTCTTCTAGGTAACACCTGTTGAGTTTCTGCAGTGGCCGGATCTCCATCAGGGAGCCCTGGGCCATTCTCAGAGGGAAGAGGCTCTCCCTAGTCCTTCTGGCTTGCCTATGAGCTACCCCAAGTCTCACCCTGATGGAAATACTTTCACGGTCTTTATCTCGCCACAGTGACTGTTGGTGCACCTGTCACACAGGCAGAAGCCTGAGATTCCCTCCTCCTCCTTTGCGAGCTCTTCTACATACATTTGCTGCATTCCTCAGACAGTATTTAGCAGCTTCAGACCTGCAGAAAGGAAGACGGACTAGGCGGTGCCTGTGAACCAAGAGCAAACACACACACACTGGAACACTCCAAGTTTCCAAAAGAGAGTTAATTTTCTAGCTTATTAACTATGAACCAGGAGCCTCTACTATGAAATATAAAAACCTTACAAAACTTCATGCTCTTCAGTTTTTAACTACTGATTTAAGTCAGACATGTTCTGGTACATAGGAAATTGGTAGTTTCTTTTCCTTCCCTTTTCTTCCTGGATAACCTACTTCCATTCTTGGCAAAATGAGGTGTATATTTACTATAGTGTTCACATGCACCTACACGTCCAGAGACTCTGGAATGAGGCTGGGTTGTTGCCACACAGCCAAATAATGTGCCCTTTGAGAAATAATTATCAATTAGAGTGCTATAAAATGGGCCAGCAGTTTTACTCCACTCACACTGTGTGGTATTTT
This sequence comes from Oreotragus oreotragus, assembly GCA_006410675.1. Lineage (NCBI taxonomy): Eukaryota > Metazoa > Chordata > Mammalia > Artiodactyla > Bovidae > Oreotragus > Oreotragus oreotragus. The sequence goes on from SJYX01021708.1 coordinate 305,564, forward strand.
GGCCACCAAACACAACAAGCTTTCTTTGGTTCTCTTTACATCAATCAGAAAATTATGTTAATTTGTTCCGATGCTATTTGTGGACATATGTGGAAAGAATGCAGACATCCAGGGGTAAATTAGAGTCAATTCACTCCACTTGGGCAGCAGGTCCCCACACAGACACTAACATTATACAGGGACCCCAGCCTGGGCTGTAGCAATGGCTCTACAGTAAGGAACTATTAGCAACAACTTGCAAGTAATCAATTTCCAGTGCTTTTGAGTTTAGAGGAGCTGCCAAAAGAATTTGGCAAAAGCCATCATTTTAAAAACACCAATTTAAGCTACAGTAAGGTATTCTTACTATAGCAAATAGGTTTTCTTTTGTCTCTTTAAATCTATATAGGAGGTTTAAAAATAGAAAAAATAAAAGTCTGAAATTTAGATACCACTTGGACATTTTAAGTCTTAAAGCTTTTCTGTCCTTCTTCCTGACAGCTCTCTTTTATGTGACATTATGTTTGGTGACAATTATTAAAATATTTCCTGGGGAGAAAGACATACAAAAACAGGAAGAAGTTATATATAAGTTCTTAACAGAAGAAAATCTGGAAGAGTTAAAGAGCAAAAGAAGGCACAACTACATCCCCTGTTCTATCCTGACACACGGAAGACTCTTAATACACCTTCTTGACAGGATAAATGAATTCCCCCCTCATTTTCTCTGTTAAAGTAATCCATGCTGAATAAGGTTAGCGTCTGTAGTACAATGCAGGAAGTCCAGCATTTCAGAGGTAGACACTCTTTTCTCAGGTTCTCCATCTCCAAGGAACACTATCTCTTGCATTTAAAGTCACAGTAAATAAAGTATCAGATTTACGTAAATTTAAGTCATCTGTGGTAAACTTCAGAAACACTTAGAAATTCAAAATGTGGATATTATTCATTTTACTAGAAATCACACTCATGCTTCAGATGAACTATACACGGAAAGAACATTTTATTTTTAATTAAGATTCATGACTTTTTTAAAACTGAGGAAAATAAACATTTAAATTGATTTGCAAAAGTATTAAGTAGGTACAAACTTAAAAAAATCAGTATCTATTGATATTTAAAATGTACATTACCTTTGACTTAGAAGAACTGATCACTTCTCTTACGTGAAAATAGTTCACTATTAATTTTGGGCTTTTTGTCATATATAGCCAAACCTAATCCTACCTGATAGACTCAGAAATTCTATTTTTAAGAATCAATCTTACTAAACCTTCTGTGCGCGTGCACACACACACACACACACACACACACA
>SJYX01021713.1:15478-26800 GCA_006410675.1 Oreotragus oreotragus
CTTTGCCCTGCTTCATTCTGCATTCCAAGGACAAATTTGCCAGTTACTCCAGGTGTTTCTTGGCTTCCTACTTTTTCACTCCAGTCCCCTATAATGAAAAGGACATCTTTTTTGGGTGTTAGTTCTAAAAGGTCTTGTAGTTCTCATAGAACCGTTCAACTTCAGCTTCTGCTTTACTGGTTGGGGCATAGACTTGGATTACAGTGATATTGAATGGTTGCCTTGGAGACAAACAGAGATCATTCTGTCATTTTTTGAGATGGCATCCAAGTACTGCATTTCAGACTCTTTTGTTGACCATGATGGCTACTCCATTTCTTCTGAGGGATTCCTGCCCGCAGTCGTAGATATAATGGTCATCTGAGTTAAATTCACCCATTCCAGTCCATTATAGTTTGCTGATTCCTAGAATGTTGACGTTCACTCTTGCTATCTCTTGTTTGACCACTTCCAATTTGCCTTGATTCATGGACCTGATATTCCAGGTTCCTATGCAATATTGCTCTTTACAGCATCAGACCTTGCTTCTATGACCAGTCACATCCACAGCTGAGTATTGTTTTTTCTTTGGATCCATCTCTTCATTCTTTCTGGAGTTATTTCTCCACTGGTCTCCAGTAGCATATTGGGCACTTACTGACCTGAGGAGTTCCTCTTTCAATATCTTATTATTTTGCCTTTTCATACTGTTATGGGGTTCTCAAGGCAAGAATACTGAAGTGGTTTGCCATTCCCTTCTCCAGTGGACCACATTCTGCATGAAGTACCTCACCGAAAATCCCCTGGAAGTGAATCCCAGTGGTAGGATCATCTGAGATGGGACAAAGAAAGTCTATTTCATTATCCCTTATATTTCCTCTGAATGAGGAGGTGGTGGAGTGGTGGGTCATCACAAATTCTTCCATGGCCTAGACCACCTTCCAGTTGCTCTCCTTGGGGCTGTCTCTCCCCAGCTTCAGTCATTTAGTTCTGGAGGAAATTGACAACCATATGTGCTGCTGAGTCAGGGCCAAAGACCATGTAAAGCCAGTGATAAGACCCCATGTTCCTGCCAGGATGGCTAATCCAGGGGTGTACATGTGATCTGAGGTCAGTCATTCAGAGAACACCCTTGAACTCTGATGTCTGCAATCTTCTTTCCTTACTAAGTGATGCCTTTGGGATTTAAAACCCTAGGGCAGGTAGCTTGAACTCCCTCAAAAGGTGTAGAAGCCTTAAGCAAGAAAGTTGTCACGCTAAGACCATCAAAGTAGACTGAAGGGAAAGAGTGAAGGTGAGAGAGAATTGATGACTTCTGATTTCTTGGGTCTAGTCACTGAGATCTTTGTATTTGCTCTGATTCTTGTATCCTGGATTCCCAGAATCATTTCAATGAGTCTCCCTTTTCCTTGAGGCCAGTTAGACTAGGGCTCCCCTCAATTTTGATTCAGACTTGGTTCTAGATCCTTCACTCCCAAACGCAAACAGAGGCAACCATTTGTGTCCACACCATTAAGAGTGAAACACTTTATTCTTTATTGAGAATAAGGTATACAGACCACCAAATACAGTTCACCAGCATCCTGGGCAGGAGTTCCCAAAGTGTGAGTGAGTGTGTGTTAGGAGTGGCCTTACTGATTCCTGGACCACTCCAAGCATTTACACTGCCCGTGCCAGGCCAATTCTGTCATTTCCTCGATCAAAGACTGAGAAATACAGCCTCAGAAAGACGTTACCCAGGATCCAGATCTCTGTAGATGAACTCAATCCATGCACGTTAAAGGCGGCAAAGCAGCGACCTCTAGAATCCTGGGGAAGTCAGAGACACACACAAGTCAGCATGAGCCCTTACCGGTGACTCCCCTGAATATCCAGACCCAGCACAATTCTTTTCTTTATTTCCCTATTTTGGTAACTATCAAGGGTTTTTTTCAACAGCAGGGGATGTGAGAGTTCATCCAAAACCAAAGAGGCCCAAGACATGAGGTTGCCATGAGGAAGGGTGTGGTGAGTGGAGGACTGGGAGTTGGGGAAACAGAGGAATGAAAAACAACAGAGTCCTACTGTAGAGCATAAGGAACTATATTCAATATTCAGTGATAAACCACATGAAAAAGAATAAGAAAAAATATATATATATTTTATGTGTATACTGAGTCACATTGTTGTGTGGCAGAACTTAACACAACACTGAAGATTTACCACACTTCAATACAATTTTTTTAGAAGAGAAAAAGTGAGTTCAAAGTCCTCTCACTCCCTGTTTCTTTTCTTCTGACTCCTACTCCTTGTTTTTTCTGCAGAGAATGCTGGTTCTCCTCCTGTGTCCCCCCAATCCATACTTTATTTAAGAAACTTTTTTTGTATTGAAGTATAGCTGATTAACAATATTCTGAGTTTCAGGTGGACAGTAAAGGGACTCAACCATATGTCCAGGTATCCTGGTCCCAAGGACACCCCTCCTATCCAGGCTGTCATATAACTGAGCGGAGTTAGCTGTGCTACAAAGTAACTCGATGTTGGCTATCTATCTTAAATAGAGCAGTGCCCACATCACGTTCCTGAAGACTTAACTCAGGAACTCTGAGAAGCCTCCTTCATCCCACACTCACGCTCTTTGGCCACTCTAGGCTTGGCTGGGTAATGTACTCTGGTTCCCCATCCCTACTGGTCAGTTCGTAGCCCTCATCACCCCTCATAAGTCCCCAGTGCCCCAGTGCAAACCACCTTGAGATGCCATTTGCATGGAATCCAGTGCAGTTTTGCCTAGAACAAAGCAACCCTCTATATGGCTCAATGAGTTTGTGGTTTTAGAATTCCTGAAATTCCCTCTCTTCCTCAAAGCCTTCTCTGAGCTCATCAGCCAGTTCTGAACACTTGCAGGGAGCTGACATGAAGACTCCACCCTGTGCTGGGGCTGAGCAGTCACTGTGAACCCTTTATTCACCTTAGTATCCAACCTCCTCACAGAGGGGTCTGGTACTTCAACTGACAAAGGAGGCACCTGGCTGGAGCAATGAGAAGATACAGCCGAGAACTAGGCTGACCATATAATTTATCATCCAAACCAGGAAAAGTTTGAGAAGGGAACAGAGACTGTTAACCTATTCTGGAACATCACACTGGGACTGTCCCCAGCCATTCTCCTTGTAACGTGGCCTATTTCAGGGACTGCTAGAGCTGAATTTCATGTTCATACACCTATGAGTTCAGATTGAATGGAAGCTCTTTGAGGACTGACGACCTTAGTGTTCCCCTCTCCTTGTGACTCCCACCATGCCATAACGTGTGGCATCTCCACATTTATTTCAGGAAGATCAGTGTTCCACATAGCCCTTACTTCTCAAGTGATTGGTTTTGTGGGAGGCACTGGCCCAGCCACAAGGCTCAGCAAAATCTGCAATCGTGTGGTATGGCCTCCAGAGGGCGCCCTCCTCCCAGCAGCAGCACAAGGGTTCCTGCAAGCTCCAGTTTGAGAACCAACCCTCAGTATTTTCCCCTCACCTTGAGGATGTAGGCTGGACCTGGCACCCGGTAGTTGTTGCTTTTGATGGTGAAGATAATAGAGGGTAGGCTATTGACTGCAGAACATGAAACGTAGTGCTGTTAGAGAGAGAGGGAGATAGGTTGGCCCTGGAGATCGTTGTTGTATGTGGAGACTGGGAGTGACCCTGGGGCATGACCCTTCACCTTGGAACCCCGTGGCTTGGCACCGATGAGCTTCAAGATGTTATTGACCAGTGTACTTGGGCCTACGATATCTGATGACCCAGTGTCCACAAGGGCATTGCAGCCTCCGGAACAAGCAATAACCTTTCTTTTCATGGAGATGCTGAGAGACAATGGAAGAAAGTGGGCATCAAGGTCACTCTAAGTCTACCCAGATTTGCTCCCTTCCCAACTGTCTGATAAACAGCCCTTCAGCTGTTGCTCTCTTTTCCTTTACTCTCAACACAGTACCTTTCTTGACATCCTCGAATGCAGTACTTGAATACACAAGGATTTTTGGTACCTTGACACAAGCTGGTCTTCCTTCCTAGAGGACTCCACCCCTCCCCCCTTTGACTAGCAAATTTCTTCTCATCTTCCAGATTCCACCTTAATTGTATTGTTTTGGGGAAGTCTTTCCTCTGGTGTTTAGCAGTCTCCTATCTTGGTCTCTCTCTGTAGACCCTTCCTCATGTCTGCTGCTGCTGCTAACTCACTTCACTCATGTCCAGCTCTGTGGACCTCATAGAATGCAGCCCACCAGGCTCCACAGTCCCTGGAATTTTCCAGGTAAAGTACCAGAGTGGGTTGCCATTGCCTTCTCCTCCTCATGTCTAGCATGTACCAAAGTCACAATTCACTATGTTGGCAAGTCACTTCATGTACATCTGCCTTCTTAGAAGTGAGGGTGAGTTTTATTGTCCCTGGCTATCTAAAGTGCCTGGCACACAGTGGACTCCCAATGCTTGTGTGTTCAACGAGTGAAAGAAGACTGAGAAAATAATAAGAAACATGCAGAGAGCTGTATCTCATGGGGAACAAATATCGGGTTGCACACAGAGTGAAGATGGAGATTCACAGGGGCAGCAGATTCGCATAGTAGGGGGAGAGAGGGGTTCCTTTGGTACAGGGTGTCTCCCAGAACTGCCCCTACAACCAGCTCAGACCCTGAGACCCTAGCCAGGAAATACATGACTAGCCCACAGAAATTCCAAAGGATAGGTCACCTTTTTTTCTGAGGGTATCACACAGAATCCTATCAATTATGCCTCTTGTCCTCAGGTCACTCCTGGATCCCACCTTTCTGATTCAATGTTATAGCCCCTGTCCCACTGTGTGCCAAAGAATGTGGGATGTCCTTTTTATTAGTTGGTTTCACATCTTAAGACTGCAGCCAACCTCTCTCCACTGCTGGGTAGCTGCTCCCTAATAAGACCAGTTCTCCCCATTTTCTCAGGACTATCCCTGAGAATTTCTTATGTACTAGGTAGCCCTGGACAGTCGGTCATCTTATCATAACTCTGTTCAGGCTGCTGAAATTCTCCCTGATCTTCTGTTCACACACTGTAGAGTCCTCTAACCATGCTCCCCACCTCAAAGGGCAGTGGGTGCAGCCCTCTCCCAGCTGCACAGATCTCTCTGGACCCTTTTAGGACCCTAGTCAGAGCCTTGCTCAGAAGGCCTGGGGATTATGAACCCATGGGTTGTTTTTGTATCTATGTGCTTGTGTGTTTGTTTTTATGTATCTCTGTGTGTGCTTGTGTGTCGCTGACTAGCTATGCATGTTTATATGTGTCTCTGTGTACGTTTATATGTGTCTGCTTGTGTGTTTCCATGTGCCTGTGTGTCTGTCTCTGTCGTTGAAGGTGGTGTATATGTCTGTGTGACTGTGTGTCTGAGAATGCATTTGTGTGTGTCTGCCTGTGTCCATGTACAGTAGCGGAAGCATCTCTTGGGCAGAGCCTCAGAGGGAGAGGCTTACCGGTCCATGTGTACAATCCAGTCATCTGCTTTGATCAATGGTATCCAGTTGAGCTCTCCCTTGTAGTAGTGGTGGTCCACCCCACCAAACATCACCACACTGCCTTCCTGCTTGTCTCTGTAGAGAGAAGAAAGGGTGAGATCCTTGGAGAACAGTAACAACAGCACTGTCTGAGAGGTGTGCTTGTCTACCCATCAAGGCCCTAATAAGGTCCCCATGTACAGATGCAGAAATAGCATTTAGGAGAGATTGAGATACAGACTGAGGTCTCTTACTGGCTAGTGAGTGGCACAGAGGAGGTTAGAAGCTGAATCACGTGACTGGGCTCCTCCCACTATGTCTTCTGAAGATGCCTTGGACCTCCAGTGACCTGAGTGCTCAGCCACCCTGAGAGACCCGGTGCTGAAGTGTTTTCGTTTCCCATTGTCCACCTTGTCATTTTTCAGAAAAATCAAGGCCTGGGAGTTCTAAGTGTGTGGGTTCAGTTCACCCAGATTTGGCACCACTGGCCTGTGACCTCTATTGTCCAAAGGACCCCACACTGAGAAGGGACCTCACCTCTGCTCTCCCTGTCTTGAAATGCCTAACATTTCTTGAACAACTGGTCCCACACTTTTGTGTCCCACACTTTCATTTCTCACTGGCTCCTACAAATTGGGTAACTGGTCTTGGGCTCCCAGTGGAATGCTAATGAGGAAGAAGACACATCCACCATCTTTCTCTTTCCTTCCTTATCAAATTCATAAGCACATCTTAATGCCTTTTCCTTCAACTTGTTTTCTGTTGCCTTCCTTTAGTGTTCCTCCTCACTCAACCCCTTAGATCATGTTACTGGTCTTGAACCCAGGAGTAAGGCTGTATTCCTATAAAATATTATTTATAAAAGCCAGGGGTGAAGCCAGTTGGGCCCTGGGTTTGATTATCTCTCAGGGTACTACTTTATCAAGTGTTCTATAATTTTCGTGCACCTGAAAGCATCTTACAGCTAATTTGGAGAAAAGGATTGTCCATCTCAGACTTACTTGCTCAAGTAGAAGGCAAAAACAGGCTCAGAAATGGCACCTTCATTCTTCAGCTTGTAAAAGATGGGGATGGCTCCAGTGAAGGATATGTTGGGGTAGCTCAAGCCCAAGACGCCATCAAAAAACATGCCCTCAAACCCAGATTTTTCCACACATAGACCGAACTGCTGGTCAGTACTTACAAGGTTCCCAATCTGTGGGAGAGAAGAGTGTTCTCACAGATATGTGAAGTGGGGCTAGGACTAGGCTGGGTGCATTGCCATTAGATCCTCAGAGAAGAATTGAGGCTGAGCTCTGTCTTCAGTGGCCCAAGATGGTTAGATCAAGCTGGGAGGGGAATTTGGGTTCCATTTGAGAGAGGCTGTGAATTTTAAAACATCTGCCCCTCTGAAAAACACCACCTAGGTGAGTCAAATTGGCCTCACATCTTCCGTCCAGGTGGGACAACCAAGAGTCAGGCCAGGTGACATAGGTGCCACCTTAGGGACAAAACAATCAAGAGCAAGATAGCCTTCTCTTTGGCATCACTGTGACCTAATGAGAGGAATGGACTGCATTCTTTGTAATGTACTGAGGATTCTGCAAATGTCCAGGAAGACAGAAGCCAAAAACACAACCTTGCTTGCAGGGTTCTATGAAGTTACTGTCTGGGGAATTCATTTTTTGGGATATGTGCATATTTCTGTGAGTGTGTATGAGAGAGCAACAGAGAGAGGGGAACTACTCAAGTATTTTGGGGGAGGCAGGCCATAGGTTTATTAGATTCTCAATAGTCGTCTAGAGTGAGAACTCATTTATCAGGCCCCTTGACTTCTCACATCTCCAGTTTCCCACTATGGATACCTGAAGCCCTTGACTGCCTCCAAATTCCACAGATGAGTTTTATTCTGTCCCCAGACACCCCACAGCAACTTCAGTCCTGAAAATCCAGCCTGACTCCACCACTTACCACATATGCGTCCTCAGCAAGGCCCTTGCTGTCTGTACCTTAGTTTCCTCAAAGGTCTCATGAGCTAACCAGAGTAACTGCTGTGTGGGGTTGTTGCAAGATTAAACAAGTTATCACCTGAAAGTGCCTGGAACATTTGGTGAATATAAAAGTGGGTGCTTTTATCCCTTCTTCTCACTCCCAGCAACACGAACCTTGAACTGCTCATGGGCAGAGGAGCTGCAAGTCCACACCTCAAGCCACTCTCTGGGTTAGCTAATTTGTTTGCTTGTGTGTCACCACAGGCACTGCCTTCCCAGAGACATGACCTGTGGATAAGATGGCCAATATCTATGGGAGTTAAGCTAGGAAGGGTCCTGCATCTGTTTAGCAAGCAGTCGTCAGTCCATAGCCAGTCCTGACTCAGCATTTGTTACACTGTTACCCGAACTGTGTCATGAGCAACAAGTCCTTGAATTCTCCCAGATCCATAGGTGATGCTGAAGATCTTCCTGCTAAGCCGAAAGGTAGAAGACTGGAGATATTGGAACATAACTTGTTTACCTGCAGACACAAGAGATGAATGTCAACAGGTGCCAAGGGTGGAAACAGGGTGGCAGGGCAAATGAAAGATGGTCCGGGTAGGGAGTGTCTGTACTCACAACAAGCTGACATGTTGCAAAAGTAGGAGGGCACCCACAACTCAGAAGAGCCTGTGTCAAAGATAACCTGGAATTCTTGAGGGGGTGTCCCAATGGTGATGTTACCCAAGTAGAACAACTACAAGGAGGAGGGAGTAGGTTAGTGCAGAACTGGTTATCCTCTATTCCCACACTGATGCCTCCCTCTTGGTGTCACATATCTCTTGAGATCACTTTCTAACCACTGTGCAGCTCACAGACTTTGGTCACAGATTTATCTGCATTTGATATATTTTTCCTCTGCTACATTGTATACAGGATATTGACTCTATGAACAGGCATTGAAGTGGTACTTCCTGCATGGAAAGCCCAGAGGCATAACCACTAGGCATCCAGGATCCCTGGAAACCCAGGGAAGTCCTGGTACCTTCATTTGAGAAGCTCTGTCATCTCTTCAAACCCAGCCTTAGCACCCGCTTCTCCAGGAGGTCCTTCTTGATCAACCCCAGCCACTTCCTCTAAACTCAGACCACATCCAATCAACAGCACACAGTTGACCCTCTCATTTGACATGTATTGACACTTTGCCTATCTCTTAGGCTAGCATGGGAATTTTTAAAGACATCTTGAAGACAAAATAAGCCCTTTTTCTAATCTAAAAACAGGAACCCCAGTGATTCTTATGGCCATTCTCAGAATACAGTTTCAGTAACTTTTTACTGCTGTGGTTCTTGCATCTGTGGCTGATTTCCTCTACCTGGGAATACACAATTGCTTTGCAGTTGGTTCTACCTTTTGATCAGTGATGGTTCACTCTTCATCTGTAACTGAGTGGCTCACTTAGTTCAGAAGGAACAATCGCCCTCAAACTAATGACACATCTTTGACACACAAATGGATGTTTACCTGCCACCTGTTAATTGCGAGGTCCAATCAAAGACCAAAAGTTGAGGATGAAAGTGCCCTCTCCTCTGGGTCAGGTCCCTGTTTTTCCGTGTCTCTGCCTCCTGCAGAAACCCCAAACCCAACATCCCACCTGGCACCTCCAGATGAGCCCCAGTGCTAGACTAGAGCACCAGGGGGCGCTGTGGAGCACCATTCTCCCCAAATACTCACATCCCTGATGTTTCTCAGGGGGTGACTAGTTAGATTTGAGCCATGAAAAGAAATCTGGGAAGGTCTGTAAGCATGCTCCTTCAGGAAATTGTTCAGCATGTTTTTTCCACTGAGAATTTTTCTCATGGTCTTCACTCTCCTTAGAGGTATTCTTTCACCAAACATTTGACAAAGAAAACAAAGAAGATACTACAATTAGCTGTCAGTGTTAAGGTATAACTGTCATTGTAATGGCCCCGTGTATTTTCTAATCATTTTTATTAGGCACATTATTATCAGAATTTTGTGCATATACCATGGCAAAGACATAGATTTGAATACAGGTTCTGTTCTGCAATCTTGGGTAAGCCATATGACCATGTGGTGTCTAAGTCTCACCTTCAGTAAAATGGTGAAATGTAACAATACAAACCCTCCAAATAAAATGTCTTGGGGATAAGTGAAGTGATGGATATAAGGTACCTGATAAATAGGAAGTCTCAACAATGACAGCCATTAGCATTGTTGTTGTCATCTCACTCATCCCTTCTCATAGAACCTCAAGGAAGGAGGTAGAAGGGGGACTCTTAACGTCTTTTACAAGGGAGCAGTTTGAAATGCAAGAGGTTTCTGAGTTGACTGTGTTCACAATGCTTGTCCGATATAAAACAGGGTAAAGCTGTGTATCTTTCTCCAAGTTGAAAGAGAAGAAAGAGTTGAAAGAAGAATAGAGAACAAGAGAAGAGAGAGTTGAAAGAAATAGGAACAAGTAAGGGAAATTCAGAGGCTTAAGAAGGAAGTAAGAGTCAAATGAAAAATTAAAAGAAAACCACACAAAGAAATATACACTCCCAGTGACTTCCAAAGAGATGGAGAGATAAATGACAGTGATACAGAGATGCAGACATAGATGTATATACACTGATGTAGACCAGTAAAAAAAAGGACATGTTGAATAAAATATAGAAAAGTGCTTTTCCACAGGATCACATCGACATCTGCATAGATTATGCACTGTACAGTTGCAAGGAGTTGCATTTTCAGTAGGTCATGACATGACTGGACCGCAAGATTTGTGTAACTCAAATCTACACCAAAACCTTGGGATCCACAGTTTCTATAGCAAGTTACTTATCAATAAGTAAGAGTTGAACTTTAAGACTCTTAGGGAAATATTCCATTCCCTTCTAAACCTGATGACTGGAAGAATAATCAGATAAATAGAAAAATCCGAAAAAGGAATATGATATGGCTTACAGCCCCCATACTTACTTGACTATGCACTCTGAGAAGGCCACCAGCCCGAGGAGCACAAGCCACTTCATGTTTCTTTCCTGGCTCCAAGTATTCAGGGAAGTTTGGGTTCTTATCATGTAGTGGTGACCACGACCCCCTAGTTATATATGCTCTGACTTACCCTAGTTTTCGCCTTTAGGCCACTAAAAGATCCGAAANCACTTCATGTTTCTTTCCTGGCTCCAAGTATTCAGGGAAGTTTGGGTTCTTATCATGTAGTGGTGACCACGACCCCCTAGTTATATATGCTCTGACTTACCCTAGTTTTCGCCTTTAGGCCACTAAAAGATCCGAAAAAAAACCACAAAGGTCTCGATAAAATCTTTACCTTCATCAGTGTCCTTGGTAAGTGGCCTTTGAAACTTTTCAGAATACAGAGAATTGAACTGTAATCTCTTCTTTGAAGCTTGGCTGGACAATCAAATTGATCTGCATGTACACCTAAGATGGAAAACCTTGCTTACTTGGAGAAAAAAAACTGGATACTAGGGGCCATGCTCGACACTCGTGGTTTCATGTCATCTTCCTAGCTACTTCATGAGATATGCATTGCTTTTTTCATTGGAAAGGAGATATCTAGGAGGATAAGTTGTCAAAAGGCAAACTGAAGACTTCACGGGCAGCTCAGGGACATACAACTGGCTTTAGCTAGTGGGTCTAATGGCAGACATCAGGGGCACTTATGATGCCAGTCTGCATCAAAGATTTAGGACAGAGCAGTACTTCAATTGAATGACTTCAATATTGAAAAAAATGTCATATGCATCCACAAAATATTTTATACCATCGAGCAACTGTACAAGGAAGAATTGTGTACTAGGCTCTGGGTTAAAGGCTTCAAAGTCAAAGTTGATCAAGACAAAAGTAGTCTTTATCTTAAGAGAGCTAGAA
>SJYX01021714.1:12280-22365 GCA_006410675.1 Oreotragus oreotragus
GGAAGGAATGATGCTGAAGCTGAAACTCCAGTAGTTTGGCCACCTCATGAGAAGAGTTGACTCATTGGAAAAGACTCTGATGCTGGGTGGGATTGGGGGCAGGAGGAGAAGGGGACGACAGAGGATGAGATGGCTGGATGGCATCATGGACTCGATGGACGTGAATCTGAGTGAGCTCTGAGAGCTGGTGATGGACAGGGAGGCCTGGCATGCTGCGATTCATGGGGTCGCAAAGAGTTGGACACGACTGAGTGACTGAACTGAATTGAACTGATTCTGGACTGGTAGTGACCCCAAAAGCCCAGCAAAAGAATACGCAAATATTTTGGTGGGAAGAACTAATAGTACGTTTTTCAAATATTTCTCCGAGTTTCAAAGAACATAATTTCCTAATAAAATATCATTCAAAACATGAAAAAATAAGCCATAAGTAAGGTTAGCAGATGGAGAAGGCAATGGCGCCCCACTCCAGTACTTTTGCCTGGAAAATCCCACGGATGGAGGAGCCTGGTGGGCTTCAGTCCATGGGGTCGCAAAGAGTCGGACTCGACTGAGCAACTTCACTTTTACTTTTCACTTTCATGCATTGGAGAAGGAAATGGCAACCCACTCCAGTATTCTTGCCTGGAGAATCCCAGGAATGGGGGAGCCTGGTGGGCTGCCGTCTATGGGGTCGCACAGAGTTGGATACGACTGAAGCGACTTAGCAGCAGCAGCAAGGTTAGCAGAAACAGAATGTTATGAACTATACTCCAAAGCCTGCAGATATTGAGATGTCAGGGGAGCGTGTAATTTCCTTGGTTCTGTCTCGCCACAGCAAAGATTTGAAATGGTGGATCAGTGTTACAGCTCAGTTTTATTTGGCAAGTAAAGGATAGTACACCCTCGAGGCATGAGGGCAGGCTGACCCCAGAGGAGAGGCCTCAATCCACCTTGGCTTCTTCCTTTTATACATTTGTCTCCTCCCCTGCCTTGAGCCTGCCCTGTGCAAATTGGGCTAGCCAAGAAGGGGATGTCTTTGTTTCACCTGAAATTCTCACTCTGGTCCATGGATTTTCTTTTGCTTCATTTTTGCAGGCTTTTCTCCGTCTTTGCGTTATAGCCACCACCATTTTGGACTCCTTTTTCCTATTCTAACTACCTAACAGTAATAATCAGAAAAATACAAATAAATGAGTATTTTTCAACTCCTTAAAGACAAAGAATGAATCAAAAATATAAACAAAGACCAAATTACTGTCAATAAAGAACAAAACAGACGCTCTAAAAATTAAAATTAGATTTAAAAACCTGATTGATGGGTAAAATACTACACTACACAGTTGAAAAAAGAATCGGTAAATGACAAAGACATTACCTGGGGTGCAGCAGAGAAAGAGAAGGAAATGAAAGCATGTTTAAGAGAGAAAGGAGGGAAGTGTTCCCACATGCTCCTAATGATAGTTCTAGAATAATAAAATATAAAGATGGTGTAAAGAAACTATTTGAAGAGATAATTATCATTTCAGATACACCAATATCAAATTCAGGAAAACCGATGAATTCCAAATTCTGAGTCCTAAAGTATGTAACATTTGGGAAAAAATTCATTTTCTATTCTCATTTCTATTTCCTCTATTCTTAATCAAATTAGTATAGTACACAATAGTAAAGCCAAGAGACGTTTGCTTCATTACCTCCTGAGGTTGGGGATTCTATCCCAGACTGTACTTCTCTTAAGGAGTGCTGGTAAAGTAACTCTGTGTGTAGCCTACCCCCTAGTAATTGTGGGAAACAGGTATCTTTGGCACAGCGCACAGTGGGAGTACAGGCTACGTTCCCTTGCAGTTGTCTGTCATCTTGTCTCTTGCTCCTCTCTTCTCTTACCAGTTTTAAGTTGAGAAAACCAAGTACCCTGCTGGTTCAGTAGCTTAGAAAATTTCACAAGGTGGATGATTGAGGCGGAGTCACATTGAATTAATTCTCAGAGCCACACAGTCTTGTGAGAGACAATGCAGGGAGAGCTCGCAAAAGGGCACCTCTCTGAGAAAACGCTGAGTACATATTTATTGAGTCTCCCTCTTGGACAAGGGAGTCATATAGTAAGGCTTTGAAGATAAGGAAGCTTGTTCTGCACACAGAACACCCGCTGAGGCTGATGTATCAGTCAAGATATCTGTCTTAAGGGCATGAGAAAGAACACGTAAGGAAAGCGTAAGACACAACAGTCTCCAGAAAACAGGGCCTTGAGAAAGAAGCATTTCTTTACCCACAGATGATCTGCAGCCATAATTTAGTGGAAAGAGTAAAGGTTCTGGCATCCTCAACACTGTAGGATGGGACAAAATAAATGAAATACTCCTCCTCATCGATTGGAGGAGTACGGAAAACTGCTTCATCACCTCTGATTCCTTTAAAAGATGACTTCCAGTCTTCCTTCTTTTTATATAGTGCAGAGGAAGTAGGGAGGCGGAGGGTTGGGGTGCTGGATGGTTCCAACTGAGCTGAAATAGTGCATCTCAGCCATCCTCTCTTCAAAGTGGTTGGCTCTGCAGCTGATAGATTTTTGATTTTAGAATTTGATATTACTTGACATAAGGTAGATTTGGAAATTTATTCTGGGAAAATAGGAAAATATACTTGCCTCACTTGGCGTTATATTGTGAACCCTAGACATTAATTCTGGGACAGTAATAAAGTTTTCCAGTGGTGGTCTACCAAAACCATGTTATAACATCATAGCTTATCATCATTGACAAACATTGCCTTTTCCATAAATGTGATTGTAAACATCATCGACAATCATTTAGTTCTCTGAACTCCGGGAGTTGGCGATGGACAGGGAGGCCTGGCGTGCTGCGATTCACGGAGTTGCACAGAGTCGGCCATGACTGAGCAACTGAACTGAACTGAACTATATGAAAAATTAATGTTTGTAGTAAAACAATACACATTTTAAAATATGGACAACCGTAGTTGCTGATAACTTCAAACTATAAATAGCATTAGAAATACACAAGGAAGGTAAAGTCTGTACAGGTAAATGTAGATAAGAAAGCTGTGTGGTTTGCTGAACTGTTCAGAATGAATAGTATATAGAGTTACTTAACCTGAGAAATTTTAGGGTGTTAATTTCCTTTATAAATTCAATTTCATTCTTCCAAGAGACTTATTCTGAGTCCTAAAGTATGTAACATTTGGGAAAAAATTCATTTTCTATTCTCATTTCTATTTCCTCTATTCTTAATCAAATTAGTATAGTACACAATAGTAAAAAATTTGGCTATGTAAAACATTTTAATCTAGTCTCTACGAATTAGTATAAGAAAAAGGCAAGTTCTTTCTACCTAGAATATTCAGCCAAGGTATAATTAAATAAAAAGTTGATTCAAGATCTTGCCTTCTCACCTGATGGTCAAAGATCAATTGAGTTTGTTTTTATTTAATATTTATTTCATGATAAATTCTTAATGATTTTATACTATTATATTCTGACTTTGGTCCTTCAAGAAAAACTCAAATCCCTGTCACATCTACCCTCTTTCAAAGTGATTATACTTCTTTAGGGGGGAAAAAAGATTAAGATGTCCTAACTTAAAGGTATGACAATAGTCTTACCCATTGATAAGCTTTTCAGTAATTAAAAAGTAAAGAATAAGTGTGATGAATGAAGTTTGATTTTGATGTGATGCTCAGTATATATCTATAAATGAATTTAGCACACTTGTAGTTGATATAATTAGGAAAAATGACAGCTCTTGGAAACATAGCTAAGCTGACTCTTGCCTTCTGATGCAACATTAAGCTCTCTAAGGAGACTTGATCACACACATCTGCATTATATGAATGACTGCTGGCTAAATGAAATTTGGCAATGATTGGTCTTTCCCTATCATTTCCATATTCAGTTAAAGAACAATATTTTTCATAAATCCACAAAGCCACACTTCAAGGAAAAATAAATATTTTAAAATTTTCATTTTATGGAAGAAATATATCTTTAGGATATACTATAAGAACTTCATTTGGAAATGTCTTCTAATTATTCAAAACAAACATATATGAAATGGTTCCCTCATTTACTAATTTTTTTATAGTGATTAGCTGGCTAAGATGCATAAGAAAAAAATAGGTCCTCTGACCTCTTTCCCAAGCTACCAATTTAAAAGTCCTATCATTATAGAAAAGAACTAACTTTAAAGTTCCTTAAGATGCCTTCTTCAGTCTTGAATATATTAGAGGAAAGGGTAGGACATATTGTTTCTGATTGTCTCTTCTTTTTGAGAAATTCTACTGCTGTATATGATTTGTTTCAACATGCTAAGAAAAACACTGTTATAAAGTTTCTCTTTTGTAATCTATGTTCGCCCTTTTAACATTTTCATAATTTGGAATAAGCTAAAATATGATGCTTCACCATGTTATTTGTGAACATACTTTTTAATGTTCGACATGCGTTAGTGAAGCAAGCAGACACTTCCTGGGCCCTCCAGTGTCACTTCTTGCCTCTTGTAGTCACATGGAATAGTCTAATGTATGATTTAATATCAATATTACTGTTTCTGACATTATTTGCCTCTACATGTAATCCAGAACTTCCTGAAACATAGATGATTCTTCCTTTTAAGATTGGAAAAATAAGAATAGGCTTGGGGTGGGAGGTAGGGGGGGTTCATGTTTGGGAGTTCAAATAAAAATGTGAAAAAAAAGAAAAAAAAAAAGAATAGGCTTGACATATCTTAAATGTTATCAAACACTAAGATCAGTTCAGTCCGTTCAGTTGGTCAGTCGTGTCTGACTCTTTGTGATCCCGTGAACTGCAGCACCCCAGGCTTCCCTGTCCATCACCAACTCCTAGAGCTTGCTCAAACTCATGTCCATCAAACCAAACTGATCACAAGGATCACAGCCTTATCTAACTCAATGAAACTACGAGCCATGTTGTGTAGGGCCACCCAAGATGGATGGGTCATGGTGGAGAGTTCTGACAATATATGGTCCCCTGGAGAAGGGAATGGCAAACCACTTCTATATTCTTGCTTTGAGAGCCCCATGAACGGTAGGAAACACTAAGATGCTTTCAGAAATATCTGAGGTAGTATGGAAAAAGACAAGAAGTGAGTTTGTGAGAGGGCTTCCAGGGGCCAAGATTTCAATTTTTAATGTCAAAAGGGAAATAAATGATTACAGTTGATTTGAGCATGTTAAGCAAGTTAAAGGAGATATGATTCTGTGATGAAATAAAGATGGCACAAGTTAAAAAGTAGTTGTAATGCTCATACATGGTTCCACGGCTTGTACAAAAATGCAATGTATTAACCTCCATTCCTTGAAACATACACTGAAAATTTTATTAACTATAGGCTTTTAAAATACAAAAGTTGATCCCTCTTTATTTTTTAATGAAGATAAAAATTTTGACACAGACATATGCAAAAGATGGGAAAACCGTCATGCTTTCAAGGTGGGGAAATGCATTCAAACTAGTCAATAAAAATAAACTATCAGCGAATCAAAAGAAAAGAGTATAGATCAACAAGGCTGTGTAAAAAACAGGAAAAATAATGGGGAAACTGCAGAATGCTTGCATTTTAATAGCACAAAAGTGAGGCCAACCAAGAATACAGAGGGAATTTGTCCAGGTAGTGTAGGTTTTAAGGAGACAAATTGTGCTTTTAGGTTGCCCTGGCAACAGGTGTGCCTTCTTATGTGAAGACATTATAATGAGAAAACCACATGAACATGAAGTAAATTACAAATAGAGGCGGCCCTATCTTTCTTGGACATAGATTTGGAAATGAGTTTGGAATGGGTGTATGCCATCAACTAAAGATGAAGTCATGAGACTGAAGATTTGAATGATATCCCAGAGTGAGAAGTTGTATGCTCACAAGCTTCTGAGGATGGCATAAACCTCTTGTTATTATTATTATTATTATNGAACATGAAGTAAATTACAAATAGAGGCGGCCCTATCTTTCTTGGACATAGGTTTGGAAATGAGTTTGGAATGGGTGTATGCCATCAACTAAAGATGAAGTCATGAGACTGAAGATTTGAATGATATCCCAGAGTGAGAAGTTGTATGCTCACAAGCTTCTGAGGATGGCATAAACCTCTTGTTATTATTATTATTATTATTATTTTTTTTTTTTTACTGATTTCAGTTGAAGTCAGGAAAAATAAATAATGTACACACATACTCTCTTCATTACAGTCACTCCTGGGAAGGGAAATTGGACTGGAAACTATGGGAGGTCATTTTTCTGGTAGGCTGTGTAAGGTGGTTTTAGACCCAAACTACTGTAGCAGTCTGGGCTCTGGGCAACTCTCCTGGCTCCTATTAACACACCAGGTCTGGATATACCCCTCACATGTAGTGTTTCACTTCTGTTAGATTTATTTTAATAACAGAAACAGTGTTTCTTGAGTCTACCACGTTGCACTGACAGCAGCACGAAATGCTAGAAAGTTCTTGCTTATATTGAGCCAAAAATTTCTTGTCAGTTATTTCAGTCTGTTAGTCCTATGTATGCAGTTTGAAAAACATTTTAATCTAGTCATGAGCTCCAGTGAGTTTAAACTGTCTCTCATAATATGTTTAACAATGATATGCCTCCTAGTAATCCTTTTTTCTGTTAGCAACTCTAATGAATAAGAATGTGTGCCCTGTCCAAATGGTCTAAGAGAACACAGTTTTCCTACAGACTTATGTTTCTCATCTTGCAAAAAAACAAAATTAAAGACCTGGATCTGAGTAATAAAACTTTTGTGTTTCTTGTTTTTTTTTCTCTGTAAAAGTAGTTATCTGGAAGCTTCACCTTCCAGATAACTACTTTTCTTCCACATATATATCAGGATTGGGTTTCTGATTCCGAGAAAGGCGGTAAAATAAATAAAGTGAAGTTATTAGTGTTTTTATGAAATAGGCATTTCCTCTCTTTTCACACACAATTATAGAAAGTTCATTCAGTAACACTGGTTAAATTTTTGATTCCTGGAGAATTTCTCAGAGGACACATATTGTGAATGTGAGAACTAGGTGAAGGGTTTTAGCGTGGCAAATTCTATTATATTGCTCATTATTTATATCCTTCAAGATTTACCATACGTCAAAGTTTTAAAAAGAGATATTAAATAACAATAGTAAGAATGTCAGTAGAACATATGTAAGATAAAAGGATAAAACACTTGAACAATAGCTGAAATCTATTTGTTCAAGTTTCTTCACTTCTTGAAGTGGAGATAATAGACTTCAGAATAGAAGTCAGATATCAGAAATTTATATCTTGCATGGAATAGTACACAAATTTTTTTTTTAGTGTAAGAGAAAAGACAAGTAATGATAAGGAAAAATTTCAAGGATTTACTTGGCAGTATTTCATGAGCATGGACAACATCAAAATCAACTAATGAAATAGTTCAGATCAGTGACTGGCAGCTTAAAAAGACATTTTAAAGACAAATGTCAAAAGAGAAAGACAATATAACGAGCAAATAAATTATGAAGTAAATTAGTATGAATTATAAGGAAATTAGAATATTTCCATATTGACAAAAAATCCAACATTTATTTAGAATTTTAAAGGAAACAAAATAATTCATGGTAGAAAAAATATTCAAATGATGTTTAGAGGGAAAAGGAGGACTACAATGTATTAATAATATGAAATTTATTAAAACTATAACTTCATTTTTAATAGGAAGGGTTAGGTGAAATTTAGAGGTAGGATTAGGTAGCTCATGAAATAGTTACCGTTTCTTTAAAATTGTTAGTCATAATTTAGAATGTGTTAATTGTTTAAATTGTGTCAGTCACAATTTAGAATAATTCAAAATATATTCTACTGAAATTATACTTTAACACAACTTGTTAGGTAATTGACAAATGCATCAGTTCTGAAAGTGAATAGGAGATAATTTAATAAACTACTTCATGATGGAAAGAATTAATGCAATTTAATAGAAAAATGATAATTCATCTTTTTGTTCATAACTATTTAAATCTTACATTAATTTCACTTATAAAACAATATAAATATAAAAATATTGGCAATTTAGACAAGCAGAAATAATACAAATATTTAACAATTCATAATCTATAAAGCAGAGACTTGCTTATTGTTTTATTATGCAGGGTAATAATGTGAATCCACTTAAAATTAGTTATAATTTTATATAACTGTCAGTATATGCCCTTTTCCACTAGGAAATACAAGACAAATTTCTGAGCTGCAAACACATTTCCTCATTTAATGGCCAGTAATAGCTGTAATTAGTTCTGGAACCATAATTCAAGCAAACATTATACGATTATAATTAAATATAGAAATCCACACACAAAAATAGTTGTGAATCTGGTACTAGCAAATAAAGTTATCTTTGTTGAAATATTATCACTACGTTGATTGTAGGTAAAAATACAAATTTCAGTCAGTAGTCTTGTTCACTCTCAGATTAGGTTGGAACATAAATGGCAATTGGGAATAGACTATCCTAGGCATGGAAGTTTGCTCAAAGACTTTCTTTAAAGATAGGTGCTCAGACCTAACAGAAGTTAACAGTTAACATTAAATTTCAACAAGTGGGTTTGTTTTTTAGAGATGTTAAATATATTATATTTATTGGAAGATGGGTGAGGTTAGGAAAGTATGAGAAAGACGAGAGCCCAAGGGAAATAGGAGACAGACAAGTGGGCAGAAGAGAAGAGGCAGTAGTCGAGTGGGCAGGGCAGAGAAACAGAAGGGTAGTCACTGCGGAGATAATGGCATGGAGCGAGCTGAGGAGTATTCTAGCTTCCTCGGTAGTGCCTCATACAATTAGAAAGTCATATATGCAGATGNGACTCGATGGACGTGAGTCTGAGTGAACGGGAGATGGTGATGAACAGGGAGGCCTGGCATGCTGCGATTCATGGGGTCACAAAGAGTCAGACACGACTGAGCGACTGAACTGAACTGAAGCAAGGAAAATGGGCAGTTCATGCTCAAAAGACCCAAACTCCCCACAGTGGTTTTCAGGGGAGGGTTTTCAAAAGCAGTGTGAGGGGGAGTTGTGGGGTGCCTAATCAGCTTGTGCTTGATTCTAGGATTAGTTGACATCAAGGTGAAATTTCTAGCATCATCAGTCTTCTGGTTATAACTGAACCAAATCTGCATGATTTTGGTCGGCAGTTTCCATCTGGTGGGGATTTGGTTTCTGTAAAGACAACTTAGGGAAGTGGGAGCTGGTAACTCTGCGATGGGGCTGATTTATAGTCCCACTTGTTACCAGTTCCTCAGCCCAACAGCTATTCGTTGTTTCTGCCTATTTACATTCCTAATTATTGACTCTTGAACCAGCTTTTGAGACTCAGGGGAGGCCCGGAGACACTAAAGCAAAAGTTGTTTACTTCAAAAGATGGGGACTTAGGGGATTGCATACAATTTGGTTAGGACCCCAGATAAACCCTTTCCATATCTGCAGCTTCTGCATTATTTTCTTTTGCTTGACAGTAGGAGTGTCTACTATGCACTTACCCTGTGATGCAGCAACTCCACCCCCGGATATTTACCCCAAACTAGTGATCAAACCAATACATGCCTAGCAAAGCGTTTTGAACACTGTAGTATTTACTTAACATTGAACACAAAATAAAAAAGGCTGACAGAACGCGGTCCACTGGAGAAGGGAATGGCAAGCCACTTCCGTATTCTTGCCTTGAGAACCCCATGAACAGTATGAAAAGGCAAAATGATAGGATATCAAAAGAGAATCTCCCCAGGTCGTTAGGTGCCCAATATGCTACTGGAAATCAGTGGAGAAATAACTCCAGAAAGAATGAAGGGATGGAGCCAAAGCAAAAACAATACCCAGTTGTGCATGTGACTGGTGATAGAAGCAAGATCCGATGCTGTAAAGAACAACATTGCATAGGAACCTGGAATGTCAAGTCCATGAATCAAGGCAAATTGGAAGTAGTCAAACAAGAGATGGCAAGGGTGAATGTCAACATTCTAGGAATCAGCGAACTAAAATGGACTGGAATGGGTGAATTTAACTCAGATGACCATTATATCTACTACTGCGGGCAGGAATCCCTCAGAAGAAATGGAGTAGCCATCATG
>SJYX01021715.1:0-15484 GCA_006410675.1 Oreotragus oreotragus
CCTGATGCTGGGAAAGATTGATGACAGGAGGAGAAGGGTATGACAGAGGATGAGATGGTTGTATGGCATCCTTGATGTGATGGACATGAGATTGAGCAAGCTCTGGGAGTTGGTGATGGACAGGGAAGCCTGATATCCTGCAGTCCACAGAGTTGCAGAGTCGGACACAACTGAGCAACAGCACTGAACTGAATCTTTGAATCAATAATTAACAATCTTAAATTCTCATGACACATGTTGTCATGTTTACTTCCAGAAATGCAATGTGTATTTACATTCCATCAACAGTGTGTTAGAGTGTTTATCTGAGTGCACTTTCATCTGTTTTGAGCATTATATTTTTAAAATCTTTGTCTATTTCTTAATTGAATAATTTCCATTTTTTTGCTAAATAGCATTTTTAACTTCCTGACTCATAATTACTTTTTTATTGTGGTAAAATATATATAACATAAAATGTAACATTTAACTCATTTTAAATGTACAGGTCAGTGACACTAAATATATTCACAGAGTAGGAGAGAAAGAAAAATATTGCACTAGCCAAAAAGTTTTGTTTGGGTTTTTCCAGAAGATGTTACAGAAAAATCCAAGTGAACTTTTTGGTCAATGAAATAATTTCCCTCTACCCTTCTGAGTTCTTGGCTGATACTTCTATAATACAAAACAGCTTAATAAGATAAAACATACAGAATTTGTTAACATGTATACCTCATGCATATATGTATAATATTATATTATTATAATATATGTATATTATTATAATATTATACACACACACACAGGAGACACCCAGGGAAAATGAGTAACTCCCCTAAGTGGCTTAGAATGCAGCCTTAAACACTATCCTAATAGGAAAAAAGGGGGCCAGGTTGGGGGACATATAGACCTTTTAGAGGAGCACAAATGATTTCTAGGGAAGATGAATGGGTGCTTAAAAGAACAAGCAGGAGGCAGGATAGCTTGTGACAAAATTCATCTGAGTGTAATGTCAACCTCTAGTCTCCTTTCCTGTTATAAAAGTCAAAGTTTCCTGGTTGGTGAAACTGCCAGGGAGGGGATTAACACTTAAATCCTTTTGAAGGATCTGTCTTTAGATAGATAAGGGAAATTCAAAGAAAGCGTCTCCTTGCATTTGCTATTTATTAAGTGCCTAGAGCTCAACAAAAATCAATATGGTACAGTGGCCTTTTTTAGGGTGACATACTCTGCTACCCCCCAGCAAGGCTGGGCAACCATCACCACTACCCAGTCACAGAACTTTTCCACCACCTTCAACGGGAACTCTGTACCTGTTAAATAATAACTCTCTACTCCTCCCTCCTCACCGATTCCTATTATCGCCCTTCTATTCTCTGCCTCCAATGATCTGCTTACCCTAGGTACCTCATATTAGTGGAGCTATATAGTATTTGTCCTTTGGGGACCAATATATTTCACTAGCATAATATTTCAGCCATGTAGCATATATCAGAATTTTACTCCTTTTAAAGGCTGAATACTACTCCAGTATGTGTAAAAGTTTATATAACACATTCTGTTTACTCCTAAGCTAAAGCACATGGGAGAAAGTTTAATCACATCTCATGAAAGGGGAAATGTTGCTTCTGAGAAAATAAAAAGGGGAAAATAAGCAAAACAGTCTTTGGGGACAGAAAAGGCTTGTACCAAAGTGTGGTTGAAGGACAAAGACAATGTCCTGGTTAAAAGATATCCAGTAGGCATTTTAAGAATGTGGATATCTAATGTTTATTTTTAACATGGCTACTTGTAATAAAACTCCTCTTTCAACTTTGTAAAATTAATACATTACACTCAGAAGTGTATCGTCAGAGTGATGATATTATTTGTCAGCATCAATTGAGAATGAACTGATCCTTATGACTGGTTTGGAACGAATCAGAATTGATCAAGTAAAGTCAAGTTCCCAGGCATCCACTGAAATACAGCAGAGGGCTTTAGACTCTCTTTGGACAGGCATGAGGGCCGAAGCAGTGACATCGAAGTTCAAGGGCTTAGGTGTGCATTCTATGAGATACCTGGTCTAGGTGTACTTCACTGCATTTTGCACTTGGGGAATTTTGAAAAATTATCCCACCAACCAAACCAAACAACGGCCACCCCTGTGATGCTGGGCAGTGGCACCTCAGCTTCCAATTATCCACTTAATCAGGAGGGTCAACAACTGACACACTTACAGTGATTCAGTACCCAGAAAACAATTCTATTTTTCATTTTTTCAGTTCAGTATCTCACAAATTATATGAGTTATTCAAGACTTTATCATGAAATAGCCCAATGGTTAGGTGGTTTTGCCCAACAGTAGGCTAAAGTAAGTGCTCAGAGCATGCTTAAGGGAGGCTGGAGTGAGTGATGATGTCTGGAAGGAAGGAATATTAAATGTATTTTTTGTTTAAGGTATTTTCAACTTTAGATATTTTCATCTTATGATGGGCTCATCTAGCTGTAACCCCATGTAAGTCAAGGAAGATCAGTATTTTAAAAGAACTTCCACCTTAACTATTAGAAAACTTTCTCCTGGTTGGTGTTGACAATATTTCCATGAACGCACAATGCTTTCTATTCAATTTCTCTTTGTGCATTTTAATCCCCACCCCACCCTGAACACACACACACACACACACACACATACACACATGCACTTCATCATTCTTTAACTTTTTGGCTGCTTCTTGCCAAAGTTAGACATCTTTCTCATGACATCCCTCTTTTGAACAGGTAAGAAAATCTGTTAAGATATCGATTTGGACATCATTAAAAGGCAGTGTTGGCCTCAGTGACTGATCTGTTTGCTATAGTATGTGAATCCTTATCAGCAATCAGCGTGATGAAGGAAAAAGTCACCAGGACAAATAAATGAAAGGCCTAACGATGCTATGAGGAAATGGGTTTTCAAGCTCTACTCCCAGCATGTTTATTACGGGGCCATGTCCCACATTATGCTCATCAGTTGCTCCTCTGGAATCACTGATGTGGGCTGATGTCAGTTCTGCCCTCTCAAGCATATCTCTGAATTACGAGAAAGATAAACGGATCAGATAGAGTAATCAAACTCTCTGTCGAGTGTAATTACTTGAACTCATTTTACAGGCATCCTTGTTCATATGACCTTGTTTAATTCCCAGAACACAAGTTGATGTTCACCCTTTTGTGACACTGAAGAATTCTGGCACAGCGACCAGGGACTCCTGCACTCTGCAGGATACTGCCTCCTTACTTTCTGCACTGACTTCTGATACCACATGGACAAACTGGAGGCAAGTTTGGGAAGGCTTAGATCTAGACGGTATACACAAAATAAAAAAGTGAAATTAATGAACAACTGCCAAGGGAATGGTTTAATTGTTCTTTCCCCTGTTCAACCCACAAATTAGCTATTCTAAAAAATGCCAACAAATTCACTGCCCTTGAATATACTTTCCGTGAAAGACTGACATTGAAATTAATACAACACAATATGTGTGGATAAATGTTATGGCCAAAAGACTACATGAAATGCTTCCAAGGCTGGGAGTTGAAGCTGAGTCAAAGGGAAAAATTCTTAACTTTATATACTCATTTTGGGTATCTAGTTCTACATGTCCTTCTTATTTACCTTTCTTTTGTGGTTCTTTCTATGTACTGTAGACATGACTATGAATATGAGGTTGAACCAGAAAAACAAGGTTTTTCCATTCATGGAGTTTGTGATCCAAAGATTACAGTTCTTTGTCTTACAAGCACTTTTTGTTTACTAATAATTTCACCACCAACAAAATAGCAACTCTTCATAATATTGATAGGTGATATTTCTTAGGCAATTGGTATGGGCCCTGGCACTTTGAACTGTGGTGTTGGAGAAGACTCTTGAGAGTCCCTTGGACTGCAAGGAGATTCAACCAGTCCGTCCTAAAGGAGATCAGTCTTGGGTGTTCATTGGAAGGACTGATGTTGAAGCTGAAACTCCAATACTTTGGCCACCTCATGTGAAGAGCTGACTCATTTGAAAAGACCCTGATGCTGGGAAAGATTGAGGGCAGGAGGAGAAGGGGATGGCAGAGGATGAGATGGTTGGATGGCATCACTGACTCAATGGACATGAGTTTGGGTAAACTTTGGGAGTTGGTGATGGACAGGGAGGCCTGTCGTGCTGCGATTCATGGGATCACAAATAGTCGGATACAACTGAGCGACTGAACTGAACTGAACTGTTCCAAGTGTCATTAAACATATTTAATTCTCACAGCAATGTTGATGTGAATATTCTTATTATTCTCCTTTTTACACACGAAAACACTAAAGAGCAAGGACTTTAAATAATGTCTGTGGTCACATAAGTAGTAAATGGGAGAATCACTCTGTGACTTGAGATGTCTTATACCAGAGAGCATTCTGTGCTCTCTTCTGAATGTTGGGTGCTAGTGCACCCCTTGAACCTAATTTTTTTCCAAGTTCTGTTCTGATGGAAGGAGAAGAAGGTCAAATGAAGCCAGCAAACAATCAATACACTGAGAGAACAGAATGGCCCAGGAAGACCAGAAGAGCTCAGTAGACAAAACCTGTCTCTTATACACATCTAGATGTGTATAAGAGACAGGAATCACCTGAAGCTTGTGAACTTCTCCCGAGTTTTAGATTCAGCTTGTCTGAGTTGGATCTCCAGCACCACAGAGGATGCTAGGTGCAACTAGGCTTGAGAAGCACTATCCTAGGGGACACAGGAGGCCAGCCTGGACTGGGTCAGTGTAAATGGAACTCTCCAAGGTCCTGCTCAAACAATGGTAGATACTCAATGCTGGGCATCTCCTGCAGTTTTACTGGGCTGTGAATGGGTTGGTAAACAGCAAAATCAGAACTATTCTGGGGAATAGAGGAAATTTTTAAAGAAAGTGTGTGATTGCAGAAGGGGGGCAAAAGATGAGAAAACCGAGGATGAGATTTTCAATACCTTTATGGTGTACAGGGTAGTGCATGAGTCCTTCTAAGCATGTGCCCATGTGATCTTCAGTAAAACATTTATTTCTCATGATGGCCTCTGGCAAAGGCTGTCTGTGGGAGCTGATGTCAGACTGAGGACTTTTAAAGAACAGAGAGTTAGAAGAATAGGAACTACCCAGAAGAGATTATGCTTCAGGTACAAAGTTTAATAAGGAAGGGGGTCCTGGCAAATACAGGTCAGCAGATCCCAGCTTCTGAACACAGAGGGTGCCCTGTACTGCTGCCATCCTCTGAATGAATTGGAATTTCACATGAATGGTAACTGGAAAGCATATCATTTTTCTGAAATCATAGTCTGAGTGGAATCTGTACTCTGAGTTTTTTGGTATTGGGCTAAAACTACTTATTACATCCCTTTTTACAACCTCTTGGTGAAGAGATTTTTTTACCAGTGAAAGTGGTGGTGTGTCAGTGTGTTATATTTTTCAAGTTGAGCTAAGTGGTATGAGTCATCACAATCCTTACGAGGTACATATAGTCCCTGTGAGGGTTACAAACATCTACTCCTGATCATTTTCTCTCATAAGCGGAGTTAAAAGCAAAGTGTTATAAAAGAATTTCATGAAATGCCAGCATCATGAAAGTGTTAAGTGTAAGAGCAGCAATTTCCATTTGAAGATGATGTAGCCCAGACATTTAGGGGTAGAACTGACTCATCATAGCTGTACCAGCTTCACTTCTGACCTTGGATAAAAGATCGAGACTTCTGTGCTCAATTAACACCATCTTCCCAATTTTTCATATTAAATAAAAAGAGAGATATGGTGGCATTAAAAAAAATGGCCACAGCAATATCTCTGCTTGGCATGCTGCTTTCCAGAAACTTCTTACTTTATTTTTCTCTCCTTGACCTGGACGTCCCTGTGACTATGTGGACAAGGCTGGCAGAGCTGATGCTCTGAAACTTCCTAGACTGGTCACATCCCATCCTTGGCTGATACATGGGATGGTCCATTGCCCTCAAGACACTGTGATAAAGAGACCATATCATGCAAAGAGACCCCAGAAAGATAGAGAGAGGTGCCTTAGGAGCCCTGGTTATTTCAGAGTCTTCCCAGCTCAGGCATGCAGTACATGAACATATAAGTGAACTTTGTATGATCCCAACCCCCACCTATGAGCTGTCCCAGATGACATAAAATGGAGCAAAGAGGACCCATGCCACAGAATGCTCCATGAACTGCAGATTCATGTGCAAAATAAACACTGTCATCATTTTAAGACATCGAGTTACATTGTTACACAGCATTAGATTACCAGACCAGAAACAGAATGTCTATCAGTAGCAGTAAATACCATTAATGAAAAGAATATTTCTGATCATCTAACATAAGAATAGCAGCCTTTGCCAGCCACTTTATCTACTCTTTATATATTTTACTTTTCTTTGTAGTAAATACCACCACCTACTACTATATATTTACTTGATTGGTTATTTATTTCTTTTTCTCTACACTAACAGAGTACGTTCTACTAGGTCACAAAGAGACTATTGTGGTTCACTTTTGAGAATCTTGATGCACTAAGTCATAGTATTGTTACTGGAATGAATGAAGACACTTTATGAGGGGCCTGTTACTATCAGAACAGTTAGAAAATAAATTTTAAATCTGTATTACATACTGCTTATGAGATTGGGTCAAACACTTGACTTGAATAAAAAATATTCTTCAACAAACTTTTTTTTATTTTAGCAGAATTGGCTGAACTAAGTTTTTGTTAAGTATTTTCGTACCACTTCAACACCATGAGAAGAGACAAATTCAACATTTGAAACGTGTTTGTTTCCCTTACCAAAAGAAACTTGATGATTTATGAAATGTAGGTATGCCCAAACTTCTCATGAACGTAATGAGTGATATCTTCATAAAACAGTTAAAGAAATGAAAATTAGGGTCAGATTTATAAAATCCTAATAAGGATTCTGGCTTCCTAGGTGGCATAGTGGCAAAAAGTCCATCTGCCAATGTAAGAGATGAAGGTTCAATCCCTGGGTAAGGAAGAACCCCTGAAGAAGGAAATGGAAACCCCCTCCAGTGTTCTTCCCTGGGAAATCCCATGGACAGAGTAGCCTGGTGGGCTACAGTTCATGGGGTTACAAAGATTTGGACACAACTAAGCAAGCATGCATGCACACACACACACACACACCATGTAAGGAAGGGTTCTATGATATGACAGAATATTAATTACAGTAAATGGTTCAGGGCAGTATTTAAGTCTCAGATTCATGGACACAAATCACCATATCATTGTGGAATGACTGAAAAGAGTATTGAAATAATATATGATCTTATTCACTGTGACCACAAAAACAATTCTGTCCAATTTTTCTTTTGATTCTAATTTTAAACTTCTTAACTTTAAACTCCACATCATCAAGTGTTTGCTGAAAAGAATCTGCTAAGCAAGGCTATCAAACAGGAATGGAAAGGTTATTTTGTGTGATCCAAATGAGTTGCTCTAAGCTCCATCCAAACAGAGTTAATGAAAGGGTCAGAGCTTGATATAGATGGTCAGATTTTATAAACCAATGGCTCTAAAAAAGATTCAAAGTTTGGGAACATTTTAATAGGAACAGTTCAGAGATTTGAACAATCTATGCAAGTCTTCCTGGGCATTTATGCATTAATGAAAACTTTTCCTTCCTTAATTTTTATCTAGCATTACTAAATAAAACAGTTACAGAAATTAAGTTAGAGAACAATGAACATCTCTAATACCATATATGTAAACCTTGAGGAAACTAGAATCTTCCAATAGACACCATATTCCCATAGCAGAAAACAAATGGAATCAACTTTCCGACCATGTTAACAAGACTCATTGTGCTTTCCAGGAGTAGATTTGAGTAACACGAAACATCCATTTCCTTAAATGCTGATACAACAAACCCAGTTATTCCATGTGGGACATGAACAACAACACAATAGATAACAACAACAAAAAGCTTCAATGAGCAGTTAATACAAAAACAGCTGTTTTTACATAGATTATTTTCTTAAGGGAAATATAATCATTGAATCAATTGAAATATAATCACTGAAGC
The DNA here is from genome assembly GCA_006410675.1 of Oreotragus oreotragus. NCBI lineage: Eukaryota > Metazoa > Chordata > Mammalia > Artiodactyla > Bovidae > Oreotragus > Oreotragus oreotragus. The sequence goes on from SJYX01021715.1 coordinate 8,048, forward strand.
AAAGAAGATCTAAAGAGCCTCTTGTTGAAAGAGAAAGAGGAGAGTGAAAAAGATGGCTTAAAACTCAACATTCAAAAATGAAGATCATGGCAACTGGTCCCATCACTTCATGGCAAATAGATGGGGAAACAATGGAAACAGTGACAGACTTTATTTGGGGGGTCTCCAAAAACACTGCTGATGGTGACTGCAGCCATTAAATTAAAAGATGCTTGCTCCTGGAAGAAAAGCTGTGACCAACCTAGACAGCATATTAAAAAGCAGAGACATTACTGACAAAATTTCTTCTAGTCAAAGCTATGGTTTTTCCAGTAGCCATGTATGGATATGAGAGTTGGACCATAAAGAAAGCTGAGGGCCAAAGAATTGATGCTTTTGAACAGTGGTGTTGGAGAAGACTCTTGAGAGTCCCTTGGACAGCAAGGAGATCCAACCAGTTCATCCTAAAGGAAATCAGTGTTTAATATTCATTGAAAGGACTGATGTTGAAGCTGAAACTCCAATACTTTGGCCACCTGATGCAAAGAACTGACTCATTTGAAAAGACCCTGATGCTGGGAAAGATTGATGACAGGAGGAGAAGGGTATGACAGAGGATGAGATGGTTGTATGGCATCCTTGATGTGATGGACATGAGATTGAGCAAGCTCTGGGAGTTGGTGATGGACAGGGAAGCCTGATATCCTGCAGTCCACAGAGTTGCAGAGTCGGACACAACTGAGCAACAGCACTGAACTGAATCTTTGAATCAATAATTAACAATCTTAAATTCTCATGACACATGTTGTCATGTTTACTTCCAGAAATGCAATGTGTATTTACATTCCATCAACAGTGTGTTAGAGTGTTTATCTGAGTGCACTTTCATCTGTTTTGAGCATTATATTTTTAAAATCTTTGTCTATTTCTTAATTGAATAATTTCCATTTTTTTGCTAAATAGCATTTTTAACTTCCTGACTCATAATTACTTTTTTATTGTGGTAAAATATATATAACATAAAATGTAACATTTAACTCATTTTAAATGTACAGGTCAGTGACACTAAATATATTCACAGAGTAGGAGAGAAAGAAAAATATTGCACTAGCCAAAAAGTTTTGTTTGGGTTTTTCCAGAAGATGTTACAGAAAAATCCAAGTGAACTTTTTGGTCAATGAAATAATTTCCCTCTACCCTTCTGAGTTCTTGGCTGATACTTCTATAATACAAAACAGCTTAATAAGATAAAACATACAGAATTTGTTAACATGTATACCTCATGCATATATGTATAATATTATATTATTATAATATATGTATATTATTATAATATTATACACACACACACAGGAGACACCCAGGGAAAATGAGTAACTCCCCTAAGTGGCTTAGAATGCAGCCTTAAACACTATCCTAATAGGAAAAAAGGGGGCCAGGTTGGGGGACATATAGACCTTTTAGAGGAGCACAAATGATTTCTAGGGAAGATGAATGGGTGCTTAAAAGAACAAGCAGGAGGCAGGATAGCTTGTGACAAAATTCATCTGAGTGTAATGTCAACCTCTAGTCTCCTTTCCTGTTATAAAAGTCAAAGTTTCCTGGTTGGTGAAACTGCCAGGGAGGGGATTAACACTTAAATCCTTTTGAAGGATCTGTCTTTAGATAGATAAGGGAAATTCAAAGAAAGCGTCTCCTTGCATTTGCTATTTATTAAGTGCCTAGAGCTCAACAAAAATCAATATGGTACAGTGGCCTTTTTTAGGGTGACATACTCTGCTACCCCCCAGCAAGGCTGGGCAACCATCACCACTACCCAGTCACAGAACTTTTCCACCACCTTCAACGGGAACTCTGTACCTGTTAAATAATAACTCTCTACTCCTCCCTCCTCACCGATTCCTATTATCGCCCTTCTATTCTCTGCCTCCAATGATCTGCTTACCCTAGGTACCTCATATTAGTGGAGCTATATAGTATTTGTCCTTTGGGGACCAATATATTTCACTAGCATAATATTTCAGCCATGTAGCATATATCAGAATTTTACTCCTTTTAAAGGCTGAATACTACTCCAGTATGTGTAAAAGTTTATATAACACATTCTGTTTACTCCTAAGCTAAAGCACATGGGAGAAAGTTTAATCACATCTCATGAAAGGGGAAATGTTGCTTCTGAGAAAATAAAAAGGGGAAAATAAGCAAAACAGTCTTTGGGGACAGAAAAGGCTTGTACCAAAGTGTGGTTGAAGGACAAAGACAATGTCCTGGTTAAAAGATATCCAGTAGGCATTTTAAGAATGTGGATATCTAATGTTTATTTTTAACATGGCTACTTGTAATAAAACTCCTCTTTCAACTTTGTAAAATTAATACATTACACTCAGAAGTGTATCGTCAGAGTGATGATATTATTTGTCAGCATCAATTGAGAATGAACTGATCCTTATGACTGGTTTGGAACGAATCAGAATTGATCAAGTAAAGTCAAGTTCCCAGGCATCCACTGAAATACAGCAGAGGGCTTTAGACTCTCTTTGGACAGGCATGAGGGCCGAAGCAGTGACATCGAAGTTCAAGGGCTTAGGTGTGCATTCTATGAGATACCTGGTCTAGGTGTACTTCACTGCATTTTGCACTTGGGGAATTTTGAAAAATTATCCCACCAACCAAACCAAACAACGGCCACCCCTGTGATGCTGGGCAGTGGCACCTCAGCTTCCAATTATCCACTTAATCAGGAGGGTCAACAACTGACACACTTACAGTGATTCAGTACCCAGAAAACAATTCTATTTTTCATTTTTTCAGTTCAGTATCTCACAAATTATATGAGTTATTCAAGACTTTATCATGAAATAGCCCAATGGTTAGGTGGTTTTGCCCAACAGTAGGCTAAAGTAAGTGCTCAGAGCATGCTTAAGGGAGGCTGGAGTGAGTGATGATGTCTGGAAGGAAGGAATATTAAATGTATTTTTTGTTTAAGGTATTTTCAACTTTAGATATTTTCATCTTATGATGGGCTCATCTAGCTGTAACCCCATGTAAGTCAAGGAAGATCAGTATTTTAAAAGAACTTCCACCTTAACTATTAGAAAACTTTCTCCTGGTTGGTGTTGACAATATTTCCATGAACGCACAATGCTTTCTATTCAATTTCTCTTTGTGCATTTTAATCCCCACCCCACCCTGAACACACACACACACACACACACACATACACACATGCACTTCATCATTCTTTAACTTTTTGGCTGCTTCTTGCCAAAGTTAGACATCTTTCTCATGACATCCCTCTTTTGAACAGGTAAGAAAATCTGTTAAGATATCGATTTGGACATCATTAAAAGGCAGTGTTGGCCTCAGTGACTGATCTGTTTGCTATAGTATGTGAATCCTTATCAGCAATCAGCGTGATGAAGGAAAAAGTCACCAGGACAAATAAATGAAAGGCCTAACGATGCTATGAGGAAATGGGTTTTCAAGCTCTACTCCCAGCATGTTTATTACGGGGCCATGTCCCACATTATGCTCATCAGTTGCTCCTCTGGAATCACTGATGTGGGCTGATGTCAGTTCTGCCCTCTCAAGCATATCTCTGAATTACGAGAAAGATAAACGGATCAGATAGAGTAATCAAACTCTCTGTCGAGTGTAATTACTTGAACTCATTTTACAGGCATCCTTGTTCATATGACCTTGTTTAATTCCCAGAACACAAGTTGATGTTCACCCTTTTGTGACACTGAAGAATTCTGGCACAGCGACCAGGGACTCCTGCACTCTGCAGGATACTGCCTCCTTACTTTCTGCACTGACTTCTGATACCACATGGACAAACTGGAGGCAAGTTTGGGAAGGCTTAGATCTAGACGGTATACACAAAATAAAAAAGTGAAATTAATGAACAACTGCCAAGGGAATGGTTTAATTGTTCTTTCCCCTGTTCAACCCACAAATTAGCTATTCTAAAAAATGCCAACAAATTCACTGCCCTTGAATATACTTTCCGTGAAAGACTGACATTGAAATTAATACAACACAATATGTGTGGATAAATGTTATGGCCAAAAGACTACATGAAATGCTTCCAAGGCTGGGAGTTGAAGCTGAGTCAAAGGGAAAAATTCTTAACTTTATATACTCATTTTGGGTATCTAGTTCTACATGTCCTTCTTATTTACCTTTCTTTTGTGGTTCTTTCTATGTACTGTAGACATGACTATGAATATGAGGTTGAACCAGAAAAACAAGGTTTTTCCATTCATGGAGTTTGTGATCCAAAGATTACAGTTCTTTGTCTTACAAGCACTTTTTGTTTACTAATAATTTCACCACCAACAAAATAGCAACTCTTCATAATATTGATAGGTGATATTTCTTAGGCAATTGGTATGGGCCCTGGCACTTTGAACTGTGGTGTTGGAGAAGACTCTTGAGAGTCCCTTGGACTGCAAGGAGATTCAACCAGTCCATCCTAAAGGAGATCAGTCTTGGGTGTTCATTGGAAGGACTGATGTTGAAGCTGAAACTCCAATACTTTGGCCACCTCATGTGAAGAGCTGACTCATTTGAAAAGACCCTGATGCTGGGAAAGATTGAGGGCAGGAGGAGAAGGGGATGGCAGAGGATGAGATGGTTGGATGGCATCACTGACTCAATGGACATGAGTTTGGGTAAACTTTGGGAGTTGGTGATGGACAGGGAGGCCTGTCGTGCTGCGATTCATGGGATCACAAATAGTCGGATACAACTGAGCGACTGAACTGAACTGAACTGTTCCAAGTGTCATTAAACATATTTAATTCTCACAGCAATGTTGATGTGAATATTCTTATTATTCTCCTTTTTACACACGAAAACACTAAAGAGCAAGGACTTTAAATAATGTCTGTGGTCACATAAGTAGTAAATGGGAGAATCACTCTGTGACTTGAGATGTCTTATACCAGAGAGCATTCTGTGCTCTCTTCTGAATGTTGGGTGCTAGTGCACCCCTTGAACCTAATTTTTTTCCAAGTTCTGTTCTGATGGAAGGAGAAGAAGGTCAAATGAAGCCAGCAAACAATCAATACACTGAGAGAACAGAATGGCCCAGGAAGACCAGAAGAGCTCAGTAGACAAAACAATGAAAACAAGGAGAAGAGGGAGAGGGTGAAGCAGTGTTTATTAGGAGAGATTTGAATTTAGATGAAAAAAATCTAAAGATATACTGTTGTATCTTTCGCAGGTAATGAAGAACAGACATACTCTATACTTTTCTCAATAAATCGGGAATATCATTATGAACAGCAACTAATTATCAAGGGTAATCTCAGTAGTAACCCAAGGGTTGGAGGTCTTTCAGTTCCTAAAATAACTGAGTTGAGATCTTAAAACTATTCTAAGCACTTTCTAGGAGAAGGCAATGGCACCCCACTCCAGTACTCTTGCCTGGCAAATCCCATGGACGGAGGAGCCTGGTGGGCTGTAGTCCATGGGGTCGCTAAGAGTCGGACATGACCGAGCGACTTCGCTTTCACTTTTATGCATTGGAGAAGGAAATGGCAACCCACTCCAGTGTTCCTGCCTGGAGAATCCCAGGGACGGGGAGCCTGGTGGGCTGCCGTGGGAGCCTGGGGTCACACAGAGTCGGGCACGACTGAAGCGACTTAGCAGCAAGCACTTTCTATCACTTCTTTTGATATGAGGCTCCATGTTATGTTTGCGTGCCTTGAAGAAAAACTTCCTCTAGCACTTACAAACATCTAAATTTTGGTAAAGTGGTAACCAAATTTTTAGAATTCTATCTAAAATTCAGTGACTGGATGGGATTAGAAGCTTTTCTCTAATGAGACCATTCTACTTTGGCTATCACTGATATCTGTATGGCCACAGGGTGCAATTGACACAGATCAAGATGAATGACCATCACTGGAGGAAACAATGAACCAAACATTCAGAAAAATAAATGATCTATTTTTGCCTATGAATGTGTTTTAAAATAGAAAGTAGGTGGTTTTTAAAATATGGGCCATTATTTTCCATTTCTGGGTAGTAAATTTGTTTCCTTTTATTAGCCAACTTTGATGCAAAGTTCAAAGGTTTGTGGAGAGTGGAAAATAGGAGACAAAAGTGTTCAAAAACCAATTTGTGATGTCTGTAATAGCTTTTAGAAGGGGAAGTGATTATGTGTGTGTGTGTATATGTATATATAATTTGCTAAGCCTATTCTGGATCATTATCTTAAAAGAAATGGCCAACCAAACAATGTTGCTTTACAGACATGGGAATTTGTACATATTCTGTCCTGCGTCTGTGTTGTGGATATGAAGGCAGATGAAAACAATCATTTTTCAAGATGTTTCAGCACTCACTCTCTGACATAAATCACAGCAGGATCCTCTATGATCCATCCCCCCAGAGTAATAGAAATAAAAGCAAAAATAAACAAATGGGACCTAATTAAACTTAAAGGCTTTTGTACAATGAAGGAAACTATAAGCAAGGTGAAAAGACAGCCTTCAGAATGGGAGAAAATAATAGCAAATGAAGCAACTGACAAAGAATTAATCTCAAAAATATACAAGCAGCTCATGTAGCTCAATACCAGAAAAATAAATGACCCAAGCAAAAAATGGGTCAAATAACTAAACAGATATTTCTCCAAAGAAGACATACGGATGGCTAACAAACACATGAAAAGATGCTCACTATCACTCATTATCAGAGAAATGCAAATCAAAACCACAATGAGGTACCTTCTCATGCTGGGCAGAAGGGCTGCTATCCAAAAGTCTACAAACAATAAATGCTGGAGAGGGTGTGGAGAAAAGGGAACCCTCTTACAGTGTTGGTGAGAGTGCAAACTAGTACAGCCACTATGGAGAACAGTGTGGAGATTTCTTAAAAAACTGGAAATAGAACTGCCATACGACCCAGCAGTCCCACTCACTGCTGCGCATACACACTGAGGAAACCAGAATTGAAAGAGACACGTATACCCCAATATTCATCACAGCACTGTTTATAATAGCCAGGACATGGAAGCAACCTAGATGCCCATCAGCAGATGAATGGATAAGAAAGCTGTGGTACATATACACAATGGAATATTACTCAGTTATTAAAAAGAACACATTTGAATCAATTCTAATGAGGTGGATGAAACCGGAGCCTTTTATACAGAGAGAAGTAAGTCAGAAAGAAAAACACCAATACAGTATATTAACACATATATATGGAATTTGGAAAGATGGTAACAACGACCCTATATGCAAGACAGCAAAAGAGACACAGATATAAAGAGCAGACTTCTGGCTTCTGTGCAAGAAGGTGAGGGTGGGATGACTTGAGAAAAGAGCACTGAAACATGTCTGTTACCATATGTGAAATAGATCACCAGTCCAAGTTCAATGCATGAAACAGGGCACCCAAAGCCGGTGCACTAGGACAACCCTGAGTGATGGGAGGGGGAGG
>SJYX01021716.1:20351-112856 GCA_006410675.1 Oreotragus oreotragus
TCCTCTTTCACTTTCATCAAGAGGCTTTTTAGTTCCTCTTCACTTTCTGCCATAAGGGTGGTGTCATCTGCATATCTGAGGTTATTGATATTTCTCCTGGCAATCTTGATTCCAGCTTGTGCTTCTTCCAGCCCAGCGTTTCTCATGATGTACTCTACATAGAAGTTAAATAAGCAGGGTGACCATATACAGCCTTGATGTACTCCTTTTCCTATTTGGAACCAGTCTGTTGTTCCATGTCCAGTTCTAACTGTTGCTTCCTGACCTGCATACAGATTTCTCAAGAGGCAGGTTAGGTGGTCTGGTATTCCCATCTCTATGGACAGCCAGTGGGAGTTTGATGTATGAAGCAGGGCACCCAAAGCCAGTGCTCTGGGACAGCCTGGAGGGGTGCGAGGAGTGTGAGGGGGGCTCAGGCGAGAGAGAACACATGTATGCCTGTGGCCGATTCATGTTGATGTATGGTAAAAGCCGTCATGATATTATATGGTAAACCCTCCAATTAAAATTAAAAAAAAAAAACCCAACTCATCATTTTCTCTACTAATCTGGCACCCTCCACTGTTCTCCTCTGGCCACGAATATCCATCCAGTTATGCAAGCCAGAAACCTCTCTGGACACACTGGCCTCCGGCAGCCGGTGCATCCACTCAGCCTCCTGAATGAACTTCTCATCACCCTGCTTCTCTCCGCCGCTCGCCCTGGTCCAGGCCCCACCATCCCTGGCTCAAAAGCAGCTGCCTCAGCTGTGCTCCTCACATCCGCCCTTGCTCCTCACCTCGCCATTCTCCTCTCTGCCACGAAATAGATCTTTTGTAAACAGATCTGACCACATCACCCCCTACTCTAAATCCTTGTTTTCAAAGTAAAAGAAAAAAGTTTAAAAGTGGCTAATAAGGCCCTAAAGCTCTGGTCCCTACCTCCCACCCCCGTCCTCAGATCTGGCCACTTTTCCTCATTTGGCTCCAAGACCCTGGGCTTTCCCCACTTCAGGCCGTTTCACCCTGTGTCCTCACCCAACTCAAACTCATTCAGACCCACCTTTCAGCTCTTGGCCCCAATCTCACCCCCAAAGGGAAGCCTTTCCCCAGCCCCAAGCTGGGTTTTCCCTGCTCAGTACCTGCCGTCCTAGCACATGACATATCCTGCAGGTAGTGGGTGCTTAAAAAAATCAAGCCTTGGGACTGTTGAACCACTGCAGGCCAAAAGGAGGACATATTACTGAAACTGTTTTCAGTAACCCTGGCTTTCTTTCCTTTCCTGAGAAAGCAGCCCTCAGTGGTTACTCAGTATAGTACCATTTTTACCACGCTGCATTTCACAGCAAGTCATTTGTCTTAGGCCCAAATATGACCACTGGAAAATAGCTATTGAGCCAGGTTAGTAGATATTTTCATTTGTGAAGCAGATCCCCTAGAGTGGACTCCAGCACAGTGGTTTTGAATGTTGTAGGATATTTATATCTTTGAAGTTAGTGGTCCCTGCAAAATTCAGGTAAGCTGTCCATGTGCTGGAGCCATATAATCATGGTCTCACCTTCAACTTCACTGCCAATCCAAAGTCATTAGATAGACCAGAAGATCCCATAGATTCTGGTGAAATGCTGGTATTTCTGAAAACTTCCTGCTGGGGGCGGGGTTTAATAAAGGCTTTCTCAGAAAGAGCCCGTGGTTTAGCTGGTCAGTTGTGTTGTTGACGGCTGGGTCTCTCTCCAGTGCCTGGAAAAGAGCCCAGCATAGAGCAGGTACTCCTTATGTGTGTGTACTCAGTCCAGTCCGACTCTTTGTGACCCCATGGACTGTAGCCTACCAGGCTCCTCTGTCCATGGGATTCTCCAGGCAAGAGTACTGGAGCAGGTTGCCACTTCCTCCTTCATGGGATCTTCCTGACCCAGGATTTGAACCTGAATCTCCTGCACTGGCAGATGGATTCTTTACCACNTGTGACCCCATGGACTGTAGCCTACCAGGCTCCTCTGTCCATGGGATTCTCCAGGCAAGAGTACTGGAGCAGGTTGCCACTTCCTCCTTCATGGGATCTTCCTGACCCAGGATTTGAACCTGAATCTCCTGCACTGGCAGATGGATTCTTTACCACTGAGCCACCAGGTAAGCCCAGGAAAGACACAGAAAACTAGCCATTATGCAGATAGCACAAGAGAGCTACCTGTGATTCCCTGAGCAGTTGTGTGTCTTCCCAGAGCATTGTAAGTCAGCCCTGTTCTGAAGGACAGAGCCACACAGGGTTTGGCGTTGGAAATGGCAGCCTGAAGATAAGCTGCCAGATGTTTAGGAGAATAAATACGTGGGATTCTCAAACAGATGGTGTATTATACTCTACATTTGGCCATTTTACAAAATGAGCATCATCCATTATTTTAAGTAATGTTATAAATCCCTTTCAGTTGATTCATTTCCACATGTAACTTCTTAGAATGCTGCAGAACAATACGCCTCCATAAGCTCCATGAGGCTAAGAAAAGAGAAGGGAAACACCTCAGCCTTCTATTTGGTGACTCAAAATTAAAATTCAGTTGCATGTGCTTTTTGTTGGGCAGCATTAACCTGCTAGCCCTCTGCCAGGTATGACAAAGGGGTTCACAGACTAGTTGAGCAGTAACTAAAAATCAAATATCAGGGACTTCCCCAGTGGTCCAGTGGCTAAAGCTCTGCACACTCAATGTAGGGGGCCCAGGTTCAATCCCTGGTCAGGGAACTAGATCCCATATGCCACAACTGAGTTCACATGTCACAGCCAAAGATCTCACGTGCCACAACTAAGATCCAGTGCAGTCAAATAAATAAGTATTTATTTTCAATTCAAATGTCAGTAGAAGCTAAGTTTTTTGCAGGTTACTGTTTGCCTTCCAGATCTGCCATCCACGTGCTTCACTCTGATCTGAACTCAGGGAAGGCTAAGCAGCTCCCTTGCCCTCTTGACTCCTGATTGAGTTTGGCCCCTAGGAGATGCCAGCAAGATGAGAGGACACAGTAGAAAAACAGGCATCGAGGGTCCCCTGGGGCTGTCTTCCTCCCACGCAGCTTGCAGCCTCCCCGCCCCCTACCCCGGCAGGCAGCCTGCCCCTCCAGCTTCAGCCTCGTGGGTTCTGCCCACTCTGTGCCCCACAGGCCAGTAGGGCAGTGTGTTTTCAGTAACTGGCCCAGGGATGCCTCACCTTCCCTGGCTGGTATCCATTGGACCTGTCCCCATCTTTGTAAGTAATTCTCTATGAAATAACCTGCAAATCATTCAAGTGTATCATCAGTTTCCAACAGGTATATAGTATTGACAAGATCGAAGAAGGGAAAGGCCACGCCCTGGTGCACACATAGGCTTAGTTTGGGCTTCTCTAGCAGGCTGTCACAGACGGGGAGGCTTAAACAACAAACATTTGTTGCTCACAGTTCTGGGGGCTGAGAAATCCGAGATCAAGGTGCCAAACAATTTGGTTCTGATCAGAACTCTCTTCTTGGTTTGCAGATGGTCACCTTCTTGCCATGTCCCCATGTGGGGGAGAAAGAGGTCATCCCTCCCATGTCTCTTCTTCCCAGGGCACTAATCCCACTCTTGAGGGCTCCACCCTCATGAACTAATCACCTCCCAAAGGCCCCACCTCCAATACCATCACCTTGGGCGATAGGGGTTAAACATGAATTTGGAGGGGGATACACAAACATTCAGGGGCTTCCCTGTGGTAAAGCAGTAAAGAATCCATCTGCAGTGCAGGAAACACAGGTTCAACCCCTGAGTCAGGAAGATTCCCTGGAGAAGGAAATGGCAACCCACTCCAGTATCTTGCCTGGAAAATTCCATGGACAGAGGAGCCTGGTAGGCTACAGTCCATGGCAGTGCAGAACATTTCGTCCATAGGATAGATTTTGAAAACCCAGCGATGGGGGTATCTTTCTGTCTCTGTCTCTGACCCCCATCCCTATACAATCACTCATTTCAGTTCTCTCTTCAAAACAATTCTTAAATCTGTCCTCATCTTTTTATTTCCACTATTCTTGCCATAGTTAAATCCAGGCCTGAACTGGTGGCCGTTTGACTGTCCTTTGAGCGCTCCTTCTAAAAACCAGCTGTGATTGTGTATGCAACCCAGTTTAAAAGTTTCCAATGGCTTTCCATCTTCAGTAAGCTGGCACTTTAACTCTTGAGCGTCATCGACTCGACGGACATGAGTCTAAGCAAACTCCAGGAGATAGTGAAGGACAGAGCAGCCTGGTGTGCTGCAGTCCATGAGGTGGCAAAGAGTCAGACACGACTGAGCACCTGAACAGCAACCACAAGCATGGTCTGCTGGAAGCTGCTATGATCTGGCCCTCCCTGCCTTTCCAGCAACCTCGTCTTCCTTCTCCACATTGCTCTGTTCTGTAACGTGAGCCGCCCAGCCCAGGCTGCTCTGTCTGAAATTTCTTTATCTGATTAACTCCTTTATCTGATTAACTCCTTCTCATCCTTCAAAACTCACTTTAGTGTCTTGGCATTTTCCTGTAATAAACACCAGTCAGCCATACAGTGAAAAATAATGATGATAAAAGGTTAAAGAAAAAAAAAAAAAAGAAAAAAAAAAAAAAGGTTAAAGAAAAAGAAAATCCTGATCTCAGACATCTCATATATTAGCTGGTCCAGAAAGGTTTCATGAAGACTTCCCTAGTAGTAAAGGGACTAATGGTACCCCAACTCGCTGCTAACTTCCCCATCAGAACTGTGGTCACATGGTGTGACCACTGCCAGCTGACATCTCTTTCCGACTTGCTGGCAAATTCCTAGTGCAGGCACCATGGTTAGTTTAGTTCTGTTTTGTTTTTCCATCTCTGCAACCTTAGTACCCAGTGCAGCACTGGATACACACTTGGTTTTCAAATAATACTGGAATGAGTGAGTGAAAAAGAAGCTGAGTGTGGCCCTAAATAATGTGACAGGACTTGCATAAAATTAAGGAGAAAGGGTGAGAGGGTAGACAGTAAGAAATCAGGCAAGGAGGCAGAGGAGAGACGTCATTTCATAAAATATGTCAGCGAAGGATTCTTTTAGGTCTGATTTTTTTACTTATTGTGGTTACCAGTTCCCTGTGACTTCCTCCGTCCAACTGCCCCTGCAAGAACAAACATTATATTGTGAATATTAGCATGCTGTCCGGATCCCAGAAGTAGGCATTTCTAGATCAGCTTCACATCTCGGTAGCCCTTTGGCGTGTTTGTCTCTTCAGCCCAGGTGGGAGGGAGGCGAAACTTCCTTCTCACCCCAGATACCCCTTTGTGCCAGCATGAGGTGCAAGCCTTCAAGGGGACAGGCCAGAAAAAGACCAGCTCACCACTGTTTGATGTCTGCAGCCAAGTTTAGGGATTTTAGAGAGGGAAAACATCAAGTGTGCCCAGATGGTGGGCTCAGTAGGTTAATTTGCAAGTGACGGTTATGCTGCTCCCTGAAAAGGTGCTGTTCCTCCTACCACAGGGAACGTGAACATTTGACTGGGGATTTGTCTAGAGAGGGCTGAAGGGGACGCCTGTTTCCTGAATCTGCTCTGGGACTCAGTGACCCATCCCGTGTTCAGCTTCTCTTCCAAAGAGTAGGACAGTGCCTGCCATCAGCCACTGCTTTGGATTTTCACAGGAGGCTCATGCAACAGTTTCTCTTTCTTGAAATTTCTTTGATAGAGAAGATGGAACTGGGAAAAACGGTCTTTGTTTGTTCCAAACAATGAGATCAGTTTACCAAATAACGTTTAAAAATATATATAATAGTCTCGGTTCACTCATTGATTCAAGTCTCCTGTTCTTGGAACCTGCAAACCCCTTAAGCCACAATTTAATGTGGTAATTTCATCTAAGTACTAACTTAGGCACTGGGAAAATCGCACTCATTATTTAGCATTTATTCAGTATGAAGTATCCTAAACACCACGTGAAGCATATTAAAGGCACAACCCCAATCTCACTGAGCTTTGCTTTTTAATGTATCTATATCCTGTCTTTAATTGGAGATTTCAGAATGTTTTAGTCAGTGGACTAGATTCCTGTTGTATTAACTTTTGAAATGGAGGCCGAGATCTAACACAATCCAGAGGCCCATTCTCTTGCTCTTTCACAGGCTTTGAAGTTCTTGGATGAAAGGTGCTATATAAATACAAAGCATTATTAATGTCATAATTTGAATATTTGGCACAATAAAGGCCGGTTGTAAACAAGCCTGCAGACTGCTTCGCTGGGCATGTTGTAATTTTCTCTCCAGCATTTCACTTTGTGAAATTAGTACAAAAATTCCTTTATTGGAGAACTTAATCTTGGATTTAGACCTGCTGTATCATGTCCTGCTGGTGTTATGAGAAACCTGAACAGTGATATATCTCATTTACTTTCAGCCTTTCAGTGGGATCTACCTGAATAACAAGGAACCAGGGATGTATCACTGTGTATGCTGTGACAGCCCGCTCTTCAGGTGAGATAAAAGACCAAGAGGTACCAAAGGAGAGTGAGCCTCAGAGTCATGCAGCTCTGTCTTTTGGGGCCTTGGATAAATATGGGATTGGCTAGAAAATTCACTTGGGTTTTTCCATAGGATCTTACAAACTTTTTGACCAACCCAGTACATACCATGGTTTTCATTGCCCTTCCTGATTAACTTGGTTAGCATAAGGAGGGCTGTTCATTTAAGATTCTTGCCTGTCTTATTATTATTTATAGCATTAACATCTTAGCCTATATTCTTTCTTTCTGTATCTGCAAGAAATAGCAAAAAGCAAACCAAAAAAAAAAAAAACAACATTTGGTGGGCACCTTAAGATAAAGCTATTAGTTTTTTCCCTGGGAAAGTATTTAAAGACATCTAAACCATAATGGTATTTGCTTGACCCATGTGATTAAAACTATATCTCTCCCAGGGGAAAAAATGGGTTTATAATTTAATTTAGGAAATGTAGAATTTTATGAGAATAGATTCCCCACAGTGCTTGACAGTAGTGAATACCATGCCTTTTCTATGTAGCTAAAAGTAAATTTAATTGTCCCTTGATTTCAAAGCCTCTTTTAAGTCAATCAGGATCTGAAATCTCTCAACAAAGGCTTTTTTGTTTAGACATGCAGGAAACAGTCTAAAAAAAGTAGATTCGATGAAGAAGAAAGGAAAACATCTTTGAAGTCCCATTTTTCAGAAGTTCAAAGATTTTTTTTATTTCTTTTGCAAATTGGTTTAGAATAAAATATAAATCAAGCCAGCTCTGTGAATCTTCCATTAGGCAGTGCTTCATTATGTGCTCTGGGCTTTCAGCAGACTGGGCTTTCCTGGGCTGCTGGCTGCTAATGGGGGCTGAATTTGGAAAGCCAAACCCCGCCTGCAAAGATGAGCAACAATCAAGATTGATTTTCCTTCATGCTCACAGAAGGCCAGGCCTTCACCGGGATTCATTCACTCTGTCAGTGGCTGGTGAAGAGACAGCAAAGATGGCAGTCAGGCTGAGAAGATGGCCTGGGGGAAGCTGGGAATGGTAAAATGCACGCAGATTTCTGAACCATCAGTTACTGTTTCGGAGAAGGCGATGGCACCCCACTCCAGTACTCTTGCCTGGAAAATCCCATGGATGGAGGAGCTGGTGGGCTGCAGTCCATGGGGTCGCTAAGAGTCGGACACAGCTGAGTGACTTCACTTTCACTTTTCACTTTCATGCACTGGAGAAGGAAATGGCAACCCACTCCAGTGTTCTCGCCTGGAGAATCCCAGGGAGGGGGGAGCCTGGTGGGCTGCCGTCTATGGGGTCGCACAGAGTCAGACACAACTGAAGTGACTTAGCAGCAGCAGCAGTTACTGTTTGACCTTTGGTTCTGTTTAAAGGGGGAGAGATGGGACCTTGAGATGGCCAACCTACTTTTAGCCAAACAACCGTGTTGTAAACGTATAAAAGATGGCTTTGTGACTGCAGAGGCTTTGTAAGCCGCCAGAGGTTCTGTTTCTAGCTTTTGACTGTCATCCTTGTGAGAACATGTTCCTACGTTTTAGTCTTTGTCGTTTTGACTTCACTGGTGTTCCAGTTTCTGCATCTGTAGAGATGACACTTTCTTCCTACCTAGTGCCCAGTATGGGCACCTCGCAGGCTCTGCTGGGGAATCAGAGTGTTGGGGCAGGGAGGGACTGGAGAGACCAGAGCAAAAAGCCCTGTCCAGAACTTTCTGCAGTGATGGAAATGTTCTATATCTGCTCCATGCACTTTGGTGGCCACTAATCACGTGTGGCTATTGAACACCTGAAATGTGGCTGATGCGACTAAAGAATTTAATTTTTTAATCTTATTTCATTTAAGGTAATTTAAACTTGAAAGACCACCATGAGCAGTAACTACTGTATTAGCACATTGCTAGTCCAAATTAAGGAAGTTGAGTGACCATCCCCATGGTAGCCAAGACTAATAAAACCAGCCAGGTCTCCAAAAGCCCTTTCAGCAAGTGGCTAGTTTACTGACCTGCCAATCTGCCAACTTATTTGTTTCTTTTTAGTCATTTAATTTTAGTTACAGTTCCCATTTTCATTTCTTAAGGACTTTTGAGTTTGTTCTATTTTTTTCTTCCTGCAGCTTAGTCTGAGAAAAATAAGAATATATTCATAAGAATCTTTTATGTTCTAGAATCTTCTGTGTTATTAAAGATGCATTTGTTTATAAGAGAGACAATGTAGTAGAGTGGTGAAGTCTGTAGATATACATCCTGGCTTAATTGCTGTGTGACCTTGGGCAAGTTTCTTAACCCCTCTGTGCCTTGATTTCCCCACTGGTAAAATGAGCGTGTTAGTAGTACTGAACTCATAAAGCTATTGGGAGGAGTAACTGAGTTATGTGTTAATACACATGAAAGCACCAGAGCAATGCCTGACACCTGCCAAGCACCAGATACATGTTAGCAATGAGATTCTTACAGACAGAGCCTTCTTAGGGCCTTATGCATGAAAGTGTTTTTGATAATGAGGAACTCCTAAGAAATCTCTTCTAATTAATGAGAATCTATAAATGAAGACTATATTCCTGACAGTGCTTCCCATTCGAGAGATAACTGGTAGATAACTGTCAGGATTCCTGTTGGACCTCTCGTTTTCACTCCATCCTCAGTAACAGAGAGCAGGGGTAGAGAAGAAATGAACATCCCTTCAAATACTCGCACACAGTCGAAAGGAGGCGGAAAGTCAACCAAAGCTAAACAGTTAAGAACTCAAGTGGATGAGGGATCACAGCCACTTGACCACTGGGCTCCTTGCTGCCTGCAGACTTCTCTTCGAGCTGAATCAGTATGGTTCAGGGGAGCTGCTGACTCTCCAACTCAGAGTCATTTGATCCAGGGTTTCCAGGTCAAGAGCACTGGACTCCAGACTGTCACTTCATTAACCTTGGAATTATGTGACTTCGACCCCTTCCTCTATTCCCCTTCCTTCCTCCTCTCCAATTATGGATGTGTTTATTAAAATCTACTGTGAGATCACATGTTTCACGGTCATAAATCTTTTTAGAATAGAAGGAAACTGAGAGCCTGATGTTAGTTCCCTTTTTACAGAATATCCTGGCATCCCACGTGTTGTAGGAACTAGGTAATATTGTTAACTTTTTCTGTGCTCCTGTTCCTTGAAATGAATGGGAATTCTTCTACCATGAGGATTGTCAGTTATCACCAAGTACCTGTGCTGCTGGTTTGGGGGCCATGGAGTTTCTAGAAACAATGACAAAAACAAAGCAAATAAACATATAACAAAACTAAATAAAAAGAATCCCTTAAAGAGTATTCATGATATACATCTTTACTCCCTTTAAAAGTAAAGATGGTCCAGAATGGTTTTAGTTTCTCAAGGGCGGGCCTTACAATCTGCTAATCATTTAAATATATATATTGCAATTTCTAATTGCCCTTAATATTTAAGTTTTCCCTCTTAAATGATATATGATGGGCCTCTCATATTACCTGGTAAAATCTCCAGATTCTGTTAATTGCATCAATAAAAGTTTATTGTTTCCCATAAAACATTTTAAATGACTTTTTATTAGTCTTAGATTCATTCATTAAAAAAATTATTATATTCATAATTCTCCATCAGATTTGCTTTAATGATCACTAGTTTATATATAATGTTGAGGATGGAAAAGCTATGATTAAAGGATATTTAAAATGTTTTTCTCTGGACCAAAGTGGCTTGGATGAATATTTTTGAACCCTTGGGAAAGAAAAGGGGTTGCAGAGAACCCAGTCTGAATAGGTGTGTGCACACGAGCTCAGCTGTATCCAACTCTTTGCAACCCTGTGGCCTGCAGCCTGCCAGGCTGCTCTGTCCACAGGATTCTCCAGGCAAGAATACTGGAGTGGTTGCCGTTTCCTTCTCCAGAGGATCTTTCTGACCCAGAGCTCAAACCCGCATCTCCTGCATTGGCAGGCAGATTCTTTACCACTGAGCCACCTAGGAAGCCCCAGTCTGAATGTGCAGACACTTCTAATTGGACCCCCAGCTGCCCAAATTTCATGGATACCTGTTACTACTAATAATAATGATATTTTAAAAATCATAACCACTAACTTAGGTACCATGTGTCCAACACGATGGTAAAAAAGCTAAATGAAGAAAGCATCTCAGTCAATCCTACCCAACCCTGTGAGGTAACAATGCTGTTACTATTCTGTGGACGAGGGAACAGAGACCTTATGAGGTTAAATAACTTGCCAAGGTCGTACAGACATACCAGAGCCCAGATTCACACCCCAGGCTCTCAGAAGTCAGCCTCAGAGCTGTACCTGAGTTCCTGGATCTTTCCAGGTCTCTTCGAGGTGCTTTCTTTTCTAACTGTGTATCCAGGAGACTGGGGCTTCCCTAGTGGCTCAGATGGTAAAGAATCTGCTGGCAACGCAGGAGACCCGGGTTCGAGCTCTGTGTTGGGAAGATCCCCTGGAGAAGGGCGTGGCAACCCACTCTAGTACTCATGCCTGGAGAATCCCACGGACAGAGGAACCTGGCGGGCTATAGTCCACAGGGTCGCACAGAGTCGGACATGACTGAAGCAACTTAGCACACACCCACACGTCCCAGAGACTACACCTCTTCCTACACTTCAGTCAAAACAGTGCTGCAGCAGATTGAATATGTGAGCACATCTGGAGATTCAATCGCCATTTTTTAAAGGCTAGACCTTAAAGAGATTTGCAAAAAGTAAAAATAGAGACAGACATAGAGATCAAACTTATGGATACCAAGGGGGAAAGAGGGATGGGGATGAATTGGGAGATTGGGGTTGACACAGATAAACTATTGACACTATGTGTAAAACAGATAACCAGTGAGAACCTACTATGTAGCACAGGGAACTTTATCCAGGGCTCTGTGGCAACCTAAATGGGAAGGCAATCCAAAAACAGAAAGAACGCTTGTGTATGTGTGGCCAGTTCGTTTTGCTGTACAGTAGAGACTAACACAACTCTATAAAGCAACTACATGCCAATAAAATCAATTTTTTAAAAAGAGATTTGCAAAGTTATGAAACAGTGCAACTCGTCCCGCTAAATGTTTGTTTCAGTTTGGAAAACAGAATTATCTGTTGTAACAATAGGTTGTGTTAGCCTATAATGAACTTATTATTTTTAAAAATAATTCCATGCATAAATGTCTTTAAAACTCTCACTCATAACTTCTAATTTGTTAAATGCTAACAGGCACAACTCATATAAACCAAGCTCTCAGAGATCCTCAAAAATTTTTTAGTAACAGATGGGTCCCAAGACCAGAGTGTTTTGAGTCACTGACTTACCCTAGACTCTTTCTGCGGGGTTTGTGCTCTAATCTCAGCTTCCTTCTGTGCTCATAGTCTAGGGGGTTGACTATTTGCCACTTTGCCCCTCTTTTCACTCAGCTTTTGTTTTTGTTTTGCAGAATCTACAGTTCATTTCTTGTCTCTCCCCGAGATGGAGAGAGCCATTTCCCTGCCATTTAAATTTCTGGAATTTGTTTTCCTAGCATGATGTAAAGGGGTTCCTCTTTGGGGATTTCCCTGGTGGTCCAGTGGTTGAGACTGTGCTTCCAATGCAGGGGACGCAGGTCTGATCCCTAGTTAGGGAAACTAGGATCGCACATGCTGCAAAGTGTGGCCAAAATTTTTTTAAAAAAGAAAGAAAAGGAGCTCACCTAACAAAGTACTTAGAGAGTGGGTCTCTGATGAGTAGGTTTGCTTGTTGCCCTCCTCCTCCTTTTGTTGGCACCTCTGTTCTCCCCACCCCCTACCCCCAGCATCGTTCATTCCTGTGGGGCTTTCCCAGGAAGGTCACTGCACTGCAGTGATGAGTCTGGGTGCCCAAGCTTATTAGTCACTACGTGCTCCACTGCATAGCTCCCTAAGCCCTCAGAGCATCTCTATAATGTAGATGTTACTGTCCCCATGTTACAGGTAAGAAAACTGACTTGGACAGGGAAGCAGCCCGTCCAGTTTCACACAGCTAAGAAGTGGCAGAGGAACTCTTGAATCCCCAAAGGCAGTCAGGCTCTGTGTTCAGATAACCAGAAGTTCCTGTGGCTGAACATGGCCGTTCGATCAGTTCTCACGTTTCTCTGATTTGCTGAACCCACGATATGCTAAACCCTTTGACCACTCATTTCACTTCGATTTCCCCCTTCCTTACGTTTCAAACACGGGCGTTTAATCTGTTTCCTAACATGGAGCAGTTCACAAAGCTCCTCGTGTTTTTGGTCCTTGGCGAAGCTTGAGAGGGATGCCTTCAACATCAAAGGAACAAGAAATCTTTGACGTGACGAGACAGCATCTTGAACAGTGGAGGTGCAGTGGGAAGACCCCTGTGGTTCCGAGAACTGGCCTTGCGATCTGGCAAAGAAGGGAATCAGTCTGTGCTCTGTAGAGACGCAGGTTTGGGCACACAGTGCTCTTTGTTCATAGCAGTTTTCACAGCTGTAGGTGTCCTGATTTCTAACACAGCTCTGAGAAGAAGTTCTGCTCCGGCACAGGATGGCCTTCGTTCTCTGAGGCTCACGGGACATCTGGCTCCGATGAGAGTAACACGGGGATCCTGAGACGTGCTGACACCTCGTTGGGACTAGCTCGCACCGAGGTCATCTGTAAGCAGGTGGGTGTCTTTGCTTTGCGTGTTTTGCCTTCCCCTGTGCCTCCTGACTGCAGTGGAGAGCTCGCTTGTCCTCGCGCATCTGGTGCCATGGACGGGAGCACTATTTTCATGGAAGCACTTTGGGTTTCTCCTGAGCTGCTACCGATCCCTGTCTCCCATCGCCCCCGGCACTGCAGGCCAGAGAAGGAGCCTTGCCTGGCTCTAGCCTTGCAGAGGTGGGAGTAAGCGAGGGTCTCAAAGAAAGAGCGGCCCTTCGCATTTTGCTGTGCAGGGAGAGCGGCAGGAAGGTCCAGGGTGGCTGGCATCTCTCTGCCCGCTTCCCGCTCTGCAGCGTGTCGCCTACAAGCAGAGCAGAGCAGTACTAAAGGTGACATCAGGGCTTATTTCTCCTGGGAGCCTGGCAGGAGAGAGTGGCTTAAATCCAGACAGCAGATTCAACTGGATATCTTTGGGTGCTCAAATGTTCTGGTTTGGTAAGCAGATAAATGTAGCTTAGTCTTGTCTTCAGTGAAAAAAACAATAATAATACACTGGCTACCAGATTCACTCAGAAACTGTGCTACTGCTTTCTTTTCTTTTTTTCTTTTTTTTTTTTTTTAATATTTATCTATTTGGCTGCCCCTGGTCTTAGTTTTGGCATGTGGGATCTAGTTCCCTGACCAGGGATAGCATCCAGGCCCCCTGCATTGGGACCAGGGAAGTCCCAATGCATTGTATCAATGAATCATAATAACAGCTCTGTTACGTAGGTATAATTATCATCTCCATTTCATAGATGAGTAAATCAAGGCCTAAGTTAAATCACTTGCTTACATTCTCACTGATCAAGTAGAGAGCTATCTACCACCCCATATTCTCTACATCCTTTTATTTCTGAATCAAATTCTGATACAATAGACTTTCCCCCAATACTGAGGTCAAAGACTCGAGTGGGTCCGCCATGTGGGGTTCATCTGTCTGGGTTTTACTTAAAGAGCCTTGTCCCTGGTGAGAGATGACAGGCTGCTCTCCTTACAGTGTGAAGCTCACCTCGGCCACGTGTTCCCCGATGGACCTGGGCCTGCTGGGCAGAGGTTCTGCATCAACAGCGTGGCGCTCAGGTTCCAGCCAAGGCAACAGTGACCACCTCCAGGAGTTCCCTTCCCCGCCTCGCCACTCCCTCACTTCCGAATTCAATCTGCAGAACTTACGTGAATGCCTTTCTGTGACCCCATGAGGTGCAGCCCGCCAGCCTCCTTGTCCATGGAATTCTCCAGGCAAGAATACTGGAGTAGGTAGCCATTCCCTTCTCCAGATCTTCCCAACCCAGGGATCATACCCAGATCTCCTGCATTCCAGGCAGATCCTTTACTGTCTGAGCCACCAGGGAAGCTGATGTGAATGACTACATGTTGTGAATGGTAGTTTCATTAACTACCAAACCAAGGCTAGTTTGCTGCTGGCACCATGCAAACCACACCTTCTCTAATTTACTACCTGGAGTCAACTCAGCCCTGGCTCTGGTTTTGACTAGAATTTCACAAAATGACAGAGGGATAACTATTTCCATTAAATCAACTTCTGTGGGCTTTGCCTGGACTGGAGGACATGACTCTCTAGGGACGCTTGGAGGTAGATGGATAAACCAAAAATAATTCCTACAAAACGACCCTGAACTTTCCATCACAGTTCTTCCCAGACATATACAGGTGAGAGATCAAGTGAAAAGAGGAAGGAAAATATGGCATTAGAGTACTCCACAGTTCCAGCATGGAAGGAGGCATTGAGGAAAGAAGAGGAGGATTGTGGACAAGATGGGTTTCGGGAGCACGCCTGGAGAGCCATGGGATGCATGATTTTTTTTTTTCCAAAACGTTAATAAACTGTCTTGAACATTCTAGTTCCAACCTCTCTACCTGCAACTAAATTTCAATGGGAATCTGCTAGATTTCAGTGATAATACAAGTGGCTACAAAGTTAAACTTTAAAATGTCCAAATAAAATATTTACTAACATTTGTTTGCTTTTTGTCTAAATCTGTGAATTTTCTCTCTTACAAAATTAACTAAATCAAATTCCCAAAAATAATTAAATCACCTGGTAGTAGCTATTGGTTACATCAATGGTGATAGCAACTCAAGTGTTTTTTATGAACTGAGTTTTTAATGATTTGTTACTGAAAACGTTTACATCATTTTCTTTGAGACTTTATGGACAGAAAGGAAGCTTAAGTGTTCCATTTTTCTCTGTATTACTGTGCAGGTATGAATGAATTAAAGACCTTGATGCAGGGAAATAGATTATCCTGTATTCTCTGATGGGTCCATTCTAATCGCGAGTCCTTAGAAGTAGAGAACCTTTCCTGGCTGGGGTCAGAGAGATAGGTGGTGATGGAATATGGGTCAGAGAGATGCTGCTTTGCTGGCTTGAAAGGTGAAGGAAGAGAACCATGAGCTCAAGAGTGGGAACAGCTTCGAGGAGATGGAGAAGGCCAGAAAACAGCTTCTCCCCTAGAGCGTCCCAAAAGGAACGCAGCCCCACTGATAACCAGCCCCACTGGTTATCTATTTTATAACCCAGTGAGATGCTCTTCAGACTTCTGTGTAACTGCAAGATAATAAATGTGTCTTAAACCACCCAGCTTGTGGTTGGTTGGTACAGCAGCAACAGAAAACTAATACAAGAATCTTATCCGAGTTTTCCTTCTCACTGCCAGTCTTCCTGACCTACAAGAACTTCAGGCCCATTTCCCGATGCCTGGACAACAGCTTTCCATAAACCTTTTACCAGCTCCCATAATTGTATAAGGTCTAATGCTTATGTTCTTTATTCTGTCTCACAGATGGTGGTCCTGCTTATATGCCTGCATCCTATCCAATACAGAGACTAACATACATCTTTTATTTAATCCACTAATAGGATTTCCCTTTTTCCTCCATGTCCTTGACCTCCATTGCATTGGGCATCTGGTGAAGTAGTTGGCTTGAATATAAGAACTATGTTGTTTTAAAAAATACATATCTTTAAACCCTAGATTCATATTCTGTGCAGTCAGATGCACACTGACTTCATTTCATTTCTTCATTTCGAATCTGCCTGCAATGAAGAGACCCCGGTTTGANGTTGGCTTGAATATAAGAACTATGTTGTTTTAAAAAATACATATCTTTAAACCCTAGATTCATATTCTGTGCAGTCAGATGCACACTGACTTCATTTCATTTCTTCATTTCGAATCTGCCTGCAATGAAGAGACCCCGGTTTGATACCTGGGTTGGGAAGATCCCCTGGAGAAAGGAATGGAAACCCACTCCAGTATTCTTGCTTGAAGAATTCCATGGACGGAGGAGCCTGGCGGGCTGCAGTCCGTGGGATCTCAAGGAGTCGGACACGACTGAATGACTGACACAGATGCACCCACAGTGAGAGACACTTGGAAGCTCAGGAAACACCAGACTCCTGTTGCCCTTCTTGGTCTCACTGCAGAGCATGGTTCATTGAGCTGGAAGAGTGTGCAAAATCAGCTATACCTACGGAGTCTTCGGGAGCGCTTTACATGGGCTCCCAGCCCTCTGCTTGTCCTTGGCTGTCCTTCAGTTGCAACCCATTGATCCCTGTCCTGCATACGGATTGACGCCACCCCGCCATGCTGACTTCAAGCGCTGCTGCTGCTGCTGCTGCTGCTAAGTTGCTTTGGTCGTGTCCGACTCTGTGCGACCCCATGCCCACCGGGCTCCACCATCCCTTCTGTTCTCCAGGCAAGAACAATGCATAGACAGGCAACTGATTTTTGTTTGTTAATTTTGAATGTTGTAACTTTGCTGAATTCATCTATTAGTTTTAATAGTTTCTTTGTGGAGTCTTTAGGGTTTTCTCTGTATAAGATCGTGTTATCTGTAACCAGAGATAATTTTGCTTCTTTTCTAATTTGAATGCCTTTTGTTTCTTTTTCTTGTCTAATTGCTTGGGCTAGGACTTTTAGTATTATGTTGAATGGAAATGAGGAAAGTTGTAACTCTTGTTTTGTTGCTGATCCTATAGAGAAAACTTTCAGTCTTTCACCATTGAGTATGATGTTAGTGCTGGGCTNTTTCTTTTTCTTGTCTAATTGCTTGGGCTAGGACTTTTAGTATTATGTTGAATGGAAATGAGGAAAGTTGTAACTCTTGTTTTGTTGCTGATCCTATAGAGAAAACTTTCAGTCTTTCACCATTGAGTATGATGTTAGTGCTGGGCTTTTCATATGTGTCATTTATTATGTTGAGGTAGTTACCTTTTATTCCTGGTTGTTGAATATTTACATCATGAAAAAGTGTTAAATTTTGTCAAATGCTTTTTTTTTTTCATTGATTCAAATGATTATGGATCCCCTACTCTCACTCATTTTGCTAATGTGGTGTATTATGTTGATTAATATTTGCATGTTGAACTATCTTTGTACTCCAGAAATAAACCCCATTTGGCCACAGTGAAAAAAAAAAAGAAAAGAATCATATCCCCTTTAGTTCTAGTCACTTCAGAAATTTTCTGCTGCCTATGGAGATAATAATTTATCATTAATAATTTATAATCTAATAGATTTAATACATATTTATAAATTAATAAGTCCTTGTTCTGCCTGGCTGTTCTTATTGTCCTGTATGAGAGTGCTGGTAGCCACTCATTGCCCATGGATAACAGCTCACAATTTTAGTCTCTAAAGCCTTTTAACTTTGCTTTGGGTATAATTTATTCTTCTTTTTGTAGTTTCTTAAAGCAGAAGTTTACATCATTGAGCTTTAGGGTTTTCTTTTCCCACAAAGGTGTTTAAAATTCCAAATTTCCCTGTGGGACTTTCCCTACAGTTCAGTGGTTAGGAGTCCGCCTTGCAGTGCAGGGGACTCGGGTTCGATCCCTGACTGGGGAACTAAGATCCCACACGTGTGTGTGCTTTCAGTCGTGTCCAGAATTGAGCTTTAGGGTTTTCTTTTCCCACAAAGGTGTTTAAAATTCCAAATTTCCCTGTGGGACTTTCCCTACAGTTCAGTGGTTAGGAGTCCGCCTTGCAGTGCAGGGGACTCGGGTTCGATCCCTGACTGGGGAACTAAGATCCCACACGTGTGTGTGCTTTCAGTCGTGTCCAGCTCTTTGCAACCCCATGGACTGTAGCCCACCAGGCTCCTCTGTCTATGGGATTCTCCAGGCAAGAATACTGAAGTGGGTTGCCATTTCCTCCTCCAGTGGATCTGCCTGACCCAGGGATTGAACCTGTGTCTCCTACATTGGCAGGCGGGTTCTTTACCACTGAGCTACCCGGGAAGCCCAAGATCCCACGTACCTCAGAGCAACTAAGTCCCCTCACTGCAACTACTGAGCCCAAGTGCCACAACTAAGACCCAACACAGTCAAATAAATATTTTAAAAATTAAAAAATAAACTTCCCTGTTTACCTTATTTTTGCTGTCTCACAAATTTTGATATGTGTATTTTAATTATCATATTTATGTGATATACTCTCAACGTGGGGCTTCCCTCATGGCTCAGAGGTTAAAGCGTCTGCCTCCAATGTGGGAGACCCGGGTTCGATCCCTGGGTCGGGAAGATCCCCTGGAGAAGGAAATGGCAATCCACTCCAGTATTCTTGCCTGGAGAATCCCATGGACGGAGAAGCCTACTAGGTTACAGTCCACAGGGTCGCAAAGAGTCGGACACGACTGAGCGACTACACCTACCTACCTACCTACCTACTATCAACGTATTTTCTAATATTCCCATGACTCCTCTTGGACACCCACTATTCCCTGCCCCCACTAGGGTGCACCACAGGCTTTTCTTAGCCTCTGGCTAAAATCTGGGCAGCTGAGACTTGCTGGTGTGGTTCCATTGTGCTGGCATCCTTCACTGGAGGTAATTTGCTTCCTTTTACTCTCTGGTTCCTCCAGGTAGTTGCTCTTTGTATGATGTCCAGTTTCATAGTTTTCTGCAGAAGAACAATCGTCTGAAGGCATTTTAGTCATTATTCATGGAAGTGGAGACGTAAGACTCTCAGTTGCCAGCACTTTTCTTAGTGGTGTATCCTCCTTTCTGGCATAGTCTCCAGAACTTGGATTTTTGTTCGATGATGTTATCCATTCTCCAGCTGATATGTCCTGGGGAATTTGCCAGAAAGCTACACAGATTCAAAATTGATGTTTTAGAGGCTCATCATTGAGAAATTCTTCTAAAGCCAAAGGTTGTTAATTTAAATATTTTCCAGCCTGTAAACTCTCATGGCTATGCTTTGTGGCTTCACTTCTTAACCTGGGGTCATTTTTCTCCTAAATTCAGCCTCTTTTCCACTGGTTCTCATGAAGTGGGCTTCCTGGGTGGAGTAGCATGGGCTTCAGGTGAACCAGGTGCCTTTGTTTTTAGCTTTCTTCTTTTTCTGATCATTTTCCTTCATGTGTTTCAGGAAGCTGTCTCAGGTCTGGGAGTGCATAATAGGCTCAGTATGCACATTGATTCTCTTGGCAAGAATCTTGCCCTTGTTGGTTTTCAACATCAAAGGCATGCTAGTGACACTGTAGAATCTTCCAGTTTTGCAATGGGAGCACTGGCAGATGAGCATACACATACGCAAACAAAAAAGAATGTGTTGTTTGTTTAATTTTTTGGCCACACCTCATGGCATGCATCAGGAGAAGGCAATGGCAACCCACTCCAGTACTCTTGACTGGAAAGTCCCATGGACGGAGGAGCCTGGTGGGCTGCAGTCCATGGGGTCACTAAGGGTCAGACACGACTGAGCAACTTCACTTTCACTTTTCACTTTCATGCATTGGAGGAGGAAATGGCAACCCACTCCAGTGTTCTTGCCTGGAGAATCCCAGGGACAGGGGAGCCTGGTGGGCTGCTGTCTATGGGGTCACACAGAGTCGGACACGACTGAAGCGACTTAGTAACAGCAACAACATGGCATGCAGAATCTTATTTTCCCAACCAGGGATGGAACCTGAGCCCACTACCATGCAATCTCAGAGTCCTAATCTCTGGACCACCAGGGAAGTCCCAGGCATGCATTTTTAACAGTCCCCATTCCCCTGACCTCTGCAGTATCACCTTTCTGGCAGATTTATGTGTACATGGCCAAAGAAACAACTCCATGCTTTCTAAAGGTCTAAAGAACATACAGCAGGCTCCTCCTCTCTTTTGCTTGAGCTCATCATTTTGGTGAATTACTGGCAGGTGGAGGCTCCAGCCAAAGGCCTTTCAACTCCTCCTGTGGTGTCTGATGAATCAAGATATTTTGTGCTAGATGCTGGCTATGAATACAATTTATGTGCTGTATTCTGGCTCCTAAACTTTTTGTGGGTTTTAAAATATGTTCATTATATTACAGCCAGTTGAGAGCACGTTACAAAAATATAAATCACCATTAACAGCTGGCTATTATCATAAAAAATATAAATCATTGTTAAGGATCACAGATTACATTTGCTAGATATTATGTTGTTGGTTAAAAAAAAAAATCCCCAGTGCCAATTTCATTGTGTCTCTGTCAGCTGGGTTCTAATATTATATTTTTTTTATCGCCATGTGAGAGTTTGAGGAAATGTATTTATTTTAGAAAAGAAGGAAGTTCAGGAAGACGAGTTGTATATTTATCTATGGCCATGTTTCCTTGATATTAAATGTTTATTTCTGTTTTCTTTTTACTTCGAGGGGTCCCATTCTGCTTGTCTCTTCTCCTTCTCTTTTTCTTTGCATCTCTCAACTTAAAGAAATTAAAGTTGCTCTAATTGCCAGAGACTATGATTTAAGCTCTTGGGTTCTCATAGGATTTCAGATAGAATCTCCTGGACCAAGAGGGTGGGAAAGACCCATTAGAAAATAATAACTCATCAGAAAAGATCCTTTGCCTCATTCAAAGCCCACCGCTGCAGCACTTTTTCTCCAGGCGATTTCCCTGATTTCAGGCATGTTTGCCACATATCTGTTAATGTTTCCACTCTGACCATATTTTCATTCAAGACTTTTACTGAAAAATAGAAACTGTGGTTAAGATTTCATGCATCCAATGCAGGGGTTGTGTGGGTTTGATCCCTGTGGGCGAACTAAGATCCCACATGCCGTGTAGCATGGCCAAATTTTTTTTTTTTAAATAAAATAAATTTGAAAACTAGAATAGTGATTGCCGCCCTAGTCTACTTTGCTTTCCGGAGGCCTCCGACACTCATTCCAACCAAGTACTAACCGTGTGAGCATTCTCCCACTGAAGCACCGAGTCATGCATGCAGGGGAATAATAGCAACTTAATAGAAAGTCGTTTTCATCTCCTCTCCAGGCATGTTTTTCTTTGGTCACTGAAGAGAACCTCGATCATTTTTTTTAAATTGGATTAGCAACTTTATAGATTAACCTCATATCCAGGAACATGCCAGCACACACACACACAGTGTGGAAAAATAGAAGAGTCATAAAGATGTTGAAACTGTGACTCGTTTGAATAGCTGCAGAGACTTACGACTGATGAGACGGCCATTGGACTGGTGAGCTCCTTACACCTTGGCTCCTCTTTGTTCACAAAACAGCAACAAATGAAACACAAAACACCCCACGACTTACATCGGGAATCTGGAAGGAATATCAAACAACTCCTAGAGCAAAGAGATTAAAATATATGCTCGTGTTAAAAAACAAAATATTAAATAATGCATAGACTGCAACTCTGCAGTGCAGCTCTGATGCAAACCATCCGAAGTTAGCACCCTGTCCACAGGTTCGGGGCCTGATCCCCAGTGAGGCTGCCCTCATGTCAGATTCCAGTGGCAAATTTTGGGGATCCCTAGGCCAGCTGCACTTCTGACCAACTGGCTACAATCCCGGGGCGCTCTTACGACATCACACTCAGCTTCAATAATTCACTAGCCACACTCACTGAATTCAGGAATGTGCTATGCTTATTGTTACAGCTTTATTCTAAACAACACAAACCAAGACCAGTCAGTGAAGAGACAATAGGAGAGGTCCCACCACAGAGCTCCGGCGCCCTCTCCCTGTGCAGTCAGGATGCACTGCCATCCTGGCACATCTCACCCAAGCTTCAGTCTTCAGAGTTTTTATTGGGGTTTCACTCCCTGGCATGACTGATTGCATTGCTCACGTGACTGAACTCAATCTCTCTTCCACTTCCCCTACCTGGAGGGCAGGAGGCTGGGCTGGCTTGTATCTCATGGCTTAAAACAGACACCCGCTAATCACATGGCTGGTCTTTCCAGCAAGACCAGCCCCCACCTGAGTCACCTCTTTGGCACAAACTAAGGTAGAGTCCAGTGCTCATCATGAATAACAAAGATTCAGACATCACTTGGGAATTTCCAAGAGTTTAGGAGCTCCAGCCCAGGAACCCAGACAAAGACCAGACAAGTTCTTTATTATAGGACTTTTAGGCAATAACACTACATATAAAAAATATATAGATTTTTAAATACTGTATTCATAGACTTAAATGCTTTTTTTATTTATAAGAGAAAATAAATGAAGTTAAAAGTGCATATAAAGAAGTTAGAAGAAAAGA
Source organism: Oreotragus oreotragus (assembly GCA_006410675.1). NCBI lineage: Eukaryota > Metazoa > Chordata > Mammalia > Artiodactyla > Bovidae > Oreotragus > Oreotragus oreotragus. The sequence goes on from SJYX01021716.1 coordinate 42,954, forward strand.
GTAAGGTAACCTTAAGGAAAATAGGATAAAGAAATAACAAATTAAAAGGAGACATTAATGAATTAGGAGAGAAACACAGCAGAGTAAACTAAAGAAATGTAGAGTAAAATATCAATGAAACACAACAGTATAAAACAAACTTCTAGTAGTTAATCTAGAAAAAAAGAATGTCTGAACTAAAATTAGATATGACATATATTAAAACAGATACAGCAAATTTTAAAATTGTTAACATATGCTCTGTAGAGCTCAAATGAAAAATATAGGTGAACTAGATAATTCTAGCAGAAGATATTACATTATCAAAATCAAAATTACTGTAATAAAATCTATAATAGCAGAACAGACTACTGTGCATGAAGGAGACTAGAAATTACTCACAGTTGCCTGCAAAAATGACTGGACCTGGAGAGTTTCCTGAGTGAGTTCTTTCAAACATCCAGTAATTCCTGTGTTATAACATAGATCTTGGAAGAGGGGCAGAGGAAGAGAAAGTCAATTTAATGTTTGGGAAGATAACATAACAATAAGCATTAAATCATGTCACAGGTAGGAGAAGGCAATGGGACCCCACTCCAATACTCTTGCCTAGAAAATCACATGGACCGAGGAGCCTGGTAGGCTGCAGTCCATGGGGTTGACTGAGCGACTTCACTTTTACTTTTCACTTTCATGCATTGGAGAAGGAAATGGCAACCCACTCCAGTGTTCTTGCCTGGAGAATCCCAGGGACGGGGGAGCCTCGTAGGCTGCTGTCTATGAGGTTGCACAGACTCAGACATGACTGAAGCAACTTAGCAGCAGAGCAGCAGCATGTCACAAGTAGAGTATAGCACAAAGGAAGGAGATCTATAAACCCATTTCACCCAAGAAAATGGGTGTGAAAACATGAAGCAGATTTCTAACAAAATGATTTCAAAGGTATTAAAAGAATCATTCAGCTTTTACTCTGATCAGTATGAAAAATTAGATTCTTTGGATGTCCCTACCAGTTCAAGACTAAACAAAACAAAAATAGAACTTGCATGAAACAGTCATGTCTCGAATTACATTGCTTGGCCTCCAAGACCTACCAGAAGGCACACTGGGACTGGTGTGGGTGGGGCTCTAACAGGAAGTGAGACAGTGAGCATTCAGAAAAGGCTGGGTCTTCTAGGGGTGGAGAGTAATTAAGCCCACATCATTAATCATTCAATCATTTATTTAACTAATATTTAAAGGGTACCTGGGATTCCCTGGTAACCTAGTCGGTAAAAAAACTGCCTGCAGTGCAGGAGACCTGGGTTCAATCTCTGGGTCAGGAAGATCCCCTGGAGAAGGAAATGGCAACCCACTCCAGTGTTCTTGCCTGGAGAACCCCATGGTCAGAGGAATCTGTCAGGCTACAGTCCATGGGGTCGCAAGAGTCGGACATGACTTGGCAACTAACCTACCACCACCACCAAAAGGTACCTGCCCTGTGCTGGGCCCTTTTCTAGGTATTGGAGACCCAGGCATCACCAACACAGTAACTGATACCTGCCCTCATTTGGAGCATCAATTCTAATAAAGGAGACAGGCAACAAAATCAGTTAATAAATACAATAAAATTTTAGGTGGTTCTAAGTGCTATGGAGAAGAGCCTAGAAAGAGCATAGGATGGGTTGGGTGGATTACAGGCTCATGTTTTTAATTAATAGTTATTTATTTGGCCTCCTCGGGTCTTAACTGTGTCCTGATCTTTCCCTGTGATACATAGAAGGCTCCAAAGTGCATGGGCTCAGTAGTTCCAAGGCATATGGGATCTGAGTTCCTGGATTAGGGATCAAACCCACATCCCCTGCATTGCGAGGCTGGTTCTTACCCACTGGACCAGCACGGAAGTCCTAGGTTATAGTTTTAGATAGCACAGTCAGGAGATGCATCACTAAGAAGTACCATGAAAAGACCTGGAGCTGAGGGGCCATTGCAGGCAGAGGGAGCCGCACCCTGTAAAGGTTGCGTGGAGGTGTGTTCTTTAGAAACGGGGAGACTTGTGTGACTGAAGAGGAGCCAGAAGAAGGTGGTGCCTTCTCTTTTCAATGAAAAAAGTGAAAGTCGCTCAGTCGTGTCCAACTCTTTGGGACCCCATGGACTATACAGTCTCTAGAATTCTCCAGGCCAGAACACTGGAGTGGGTAGCCTTTCCCTTCTCCAGGGGATCTTCCCAACCCAGGGATTGAACCCAGGCCTCTCGCACTGCAGGGGGATTCTTTACCAGCTGAGCCATCAGAGAAGCCCTTTTCAATAGGCTGCATTAAATGGAGATGAANAACACTGGAGTGGGTAGCCTTTCCCTTCTCCAGGGGATCTTCCCAACCCAGGGATTGAACCCAGGCCTCTCGCACTGCAGGGGGATTCTTTACCAGCTGAGCCATCAGAGAAGCCCTTTTCAATAGGCTGCATTAAATGGAGATGAACTGGAGACACCACCCCACATCCTTTAAGTGTGAAAAAGGTGGAAACATTCATCGCTCAGTCAGGTCTGACTCTGCAACCCCATGGACTGCAGCCCACCAGGCTCCTCTGTCCCTGGAATTCTCCAGGCCAGAATACTGGAGTGGGTGACCATTCCCTTCTCCAGGGGATCTTCCAGACCCAGGGATCAAACCTGGGTCTCCCACACTGCAAGCAGATTCTTTATTGTCTGAGACAAGTCTCTGAGGGTGGTACTAATTCCCCTAATCTTTCCCCAGAGAGAAACAGAGTCCTGTGCTGTGGTCACTCAACACTAGGGAGGAGAAAACCTCGAACTTTTGAGGTCTGTTGGATATAGGATCTGAGCTGTCACTGATTCCAGGGACTCCAGAAGCACCGTGGTTACAGGGCATACAGAGCACGTGGGCCTGGTGCAGATTCATGCAACAGGGGATCACTGAGCCAAAAGGCCCACCCTGCGGTCATTGCCAGTCCTTACTTACTCAGGATGCATATACCTCCCAGCTGCAGGACCCCATCTGTGGAGCAAGGGCAACCGTGATAGGAAGGTTCAAACTGTGCCCCCATCTCATCCCAACCAAGACAGTAAACCAGAAGACTACTACCTCCCAGGGAAAATGGCAAAGATCCATTACACTTGGAAACAAATAATTAAAACAAAAAATAACACAGAAGTGAAGCCAAGGAGGAATGGCTGCTTTTTGTAGAGAGAGCTCCGTTTTGCCTGTCTCTGACATTCTTTTTGCTCTGTGTACGTTCCTCTGAACTGTGGTTTCCTTTGAGGCAATGGAAGACCTGAATAGTTCTGTGGGCTAATATTGGACTTAGGAAAGGGAAGGAGCAGACACAGGTCACATTGCCACCTGTGTACACATCTTGTCCTGAAGTTAGGCTTGGCTAAAAAACTGAGCTTAAAAAGTGACCCAGTTTGAGAGTCCCTTGGGCTGCAAGGAGATCAAACCAGTCAATCCTAAAGGAAATCAAACCTTCATTGGAAGGACTGATGCTGAAGCCCCAACACTTTGGCCACCTGATGCGAAGAGCCGACTCATTGGAAAAGACCCTGATGCTGAGAAAGATTGAGGGCAAGAGGAGAAGGGGGTAGCAGAGGATGAGACGGTTAGCTAGTGTCACTGACTCTACGGTCTTGAATTTGAGCAAACTCCAGGAGCCAATGGAGGATAGGGGAGGCTGGCGAGCTGCAGTCCATGAGGCCACAAAGAGTCAGACACAGCTCAGCAACTGCACTTTGGAGGCTTCCACGCATCACAAGGAAAGATCATGACACAATTAACACCCGAGGAAGCCAAATAAATAACTATTAATTAAAAACACAACTGAACAAGGCACTCGCACCTTAAAAAGGTGTAGACCTCAGTCTGAAGGCTGGTTGATGACTGGAGGGGTACTGGAGCAATGGAAAACCCCATCGCTCTGGGGGGTTTTAAGACCATCTATCAGTGGCACCCCACTTCAGTACTCTTGCCTGGAAAATCCCATGGACAGAGGAGCCTGGTGGGCTGCAGTCCATGGGGTTGCTAAGAGTCGGACACGACTGAGCGACTTCACTGTCACTTTTCACTTTCATGCATTGGAGAAGGAAATGGCAACCCACTCCAGTGTTCTTGCCTGGAGAATCCCAGGGACAGGGGAGCCTGGTGGGCTGCCATCTCTGGGGTCGCACAGAGTCGGACACAACTGAGGCGACTTAGCAGCAGCAGCAGCATCCTGAAAAATAGCCCAAGGATGTTTCTCAAGGGTCACCATGGCTTGATTCTGCCCTGGCATAGGTGGTTGAACAGCGTTATCCATCCTCCATAATGTAAAGGCGATCTGAACACATTATATTACCAGTGACCTTGAGGTTCCCAGGCCTGTCAACCCACTGACCTTGTAAGGTGTCCCGCAAGATACTCCTGGGGCTGCAGGACTCCAGGAAAAGGCTATTTTCTCAATACTCTAGCAAGAGAGGAATTCTTCCAAGAATAGGCATTCTGCAGACTTGCTGTCTTTGTCAGCTCAATTTCCTCCTGCTCTCTGACCTCTCTCCTATATTAAAATGCACCATTGAGGAGTCTCCCGAGTCTAGTTCTGGGGAGCAGGGATGGAAGGCAAAGAGGCTTCTGTTCTTTTCACCTGAATTGGAGGTAATCCCATGAGGCTGCCTCCCTGCCCGGGTCAGGGAGGAGGTTTGTGCGTGTGAAGGCTCGGGACACCCTTAAGTCTGACCCTTTATCCCCTCCCCACCGAGAGTTGTGAACAAAAGAATAATTCCTGTTGCATTTATATGCTGATTACGGGGGAGGGGTGGTAAGAAATGAGGGTGGGAGGGGGAGATATTCTTAGTAATCGGAGTATCTGACTGATTGGTAACTGTTTACAGCTTATTTCTTTCTAGCATGTACCCCTTGAAATCATTTTCTTTGTAAATGTTAAAAGCCATATGCAAAAAACAAAACCAACCTTGATTACCCTGCTTTGTACTTCAATCAGCAGCATGTCAGCCTCTGAATAAACTGTAATTCCTTCACCCATGCCTGCGAGGAGAACATTTAGTCCACATTAAAAAAAAAAAATCTTAGTAGGGGTCTTAAGAACAATTAGCAATTAAAAGCATCTATTTTCTACATGTTACTGTATAAACACGGCTGCTTGACTGATTTCAGTCTCAAGCTTTGCTCGGGATCAGCATCTTCATCGATGGCCCGGCTCTCGGAACCACTGAAGGCGTCTTAAATGATGAGGATGCTCTTGTCTGCGAATCTCTTAGCACATCATTAACTTGAGAACCGGACTTGATGCCTTTTCCTGACATGCTTCTAGGGGTCACCGGACTCCCCTCTGATCTCCACTGCTGGGGACTGATGTCTCGGTAAGAAACCACCTGCCAGGGTAAGTGCTGGCAGAAGGCCAGGGGTATCCATGTTCTCCCTGGTCCCTGACCATCACCTGCAAAGCCCTTCCTTTGCCTACACAGGTATCCCGTCATCAGTACTGTTCCCCCCAGACACCAACAGACTCCAAACACTGTAAAATGCCACTGAGAGAAGAGAATGAGAAGGCACTAGGTCCAATCCCTGTACATTTTCAGTTCAGTTCATTCAGTTGCTCAGTCGTGTCTGACTCTTTGCGACCCCAGGCACTGAAGCACACCAGGCTTCCCTGTCCATCACCAACTCCTGGAGCTTACTCAAACTCAACGTCCATCGAGTCAGTGATGCCATCCAACCATCTTATCCTCTGTTGTCCCTTTCTCTTCCCACCTTCAATCTTGCCCAGCATCAGGGTCTTTTCCAATGAGTCAGTTCTTTGCATCAGATGGCCAAAGTATTGGAGTTTCAGCTTCAGCACCAGGCTTTCCAATCAATATTTAGGACTGATCTCCTTTAGGATGGACTGGTTGGATCTCCTTGCAGTCCAACGGACTCTCAAGAGTCTTCTCCAGCACCATAGTTCAAAAGCATTAATTCTTTGGTGCTCAGCTTTCTTTATAGTCCAACTCTCACATCCATACATGACCACTGGAAAAACCATAGCTTTGACTAGATGGACCTTTGTTGGCAAAGTAATGTCTCTGCTTTTTAATATTCTGTCTAGGTTGGTCATAACTTTTCTTCCAAGGAGCAAGCATCTTTCTGTTAAGCAAACTGAATCCCAGAGAGACTGAACTAGCTCATGACAATTGGGATACCCAAGGTTCCTGAGCCCTCACACCTCACAGCCTCTCCCAAGGTGGTCTTCATGGGTGGAAACTGCATTAGGCAGCTTCTCTAGGATGTTAAATTTGCATAACGACTCAAGTACAATCCTGATTTAGGGCAGAAGAATGGACTTGAGGACTTTGCAAGGCCACCGTCAGGGGTCACCAGGAGTCTCTGAGAGCTTCAAGCTCTGTGCTCCATTTTCAGCAGTGTTCCACCACGTAAATGGTGGCCATCCTGCACCCCCTCAGACCCGCCTTCGTGGAGCCAGAACACTGAGGACTGAGGCCAAGATCTGCCTCAGCGTCTGGACAGTATGAGATGGGAGAGGCCCTACCCTAGGAAGGAAAGCACGCGAGGCAGACCATGCTGAAATGCTGCCTCCAAGTGACTTTCTGGCCTTAGGCTTGTTCCTGCAGGCACCCCAGAGGACATAGGAACAGGGGGATGAAAAGGACAAGGGGCAGGGTGACCTGCACTGGGGATGGGCCTTGAGGAGGGCCACTAAGAGAAGGGGCAATGAAGAAGAATCGTCCCCAGCAGGAGTGGAGCCTCCCTTACCTGGGTCTGAGCCCTGAGCCAGGACTGGGAGGAGGAGCCCCTTTGAGAGGTCCTTGGGGTGGCCATTTCCACTGAGCATGAGACACGCCACCTCCCCAGATCCTAGGCTAACACGTGATCCCAGGACGGGAACGATGACTGCAGGGGCAGAGCTGCTCCCTGAGGTCTCCTCCTCGGGCCAGAGACCCTCAGGAAATCCACAAGCACGGAGGATGGGCAAGAGCAGCCTGAGGGGTCCCGGCCCCCATGACACCCACGGTGATCACACCTCCTCCAAAAGGGCTTCAGTGAAACCTAGACCGTGGTTCAGTCTAAGTTCAACAATGCTTCTACAATGGCTGAGCAACGTGTCACATGTTTTGCCATAGACAGGAAGCAGCCAGGAGCCCAGGGAACCCCCATGGTGGTCTCCACTTAACAAAGTGGCTCCGCCTCCAAACCAAATATGTGATAGCTTTATGACACCGAATAACCAATTGTAAAAGCTAGAGAAGTAAAAAATAGTAAAATAAATAAAAATAAATACAGGGACTTCCCTGGTGGCATGGTGGGGAAGACTCTGCCTACCAATGCAGGGGACTTGGGTGCGATCCCTGGTCTGGGAAGATTCCAAGTGTGGCAAAGCAACTAAACCCTTGAGCCGTAACTACAGAGCCTGTAGGAAGCAACTACTGAAGCCTGAGCATCCCTAGAACCTGTGCTCCATAATGAGGTGAAGGTGAAGTCGCTCAGTCGTGTCCGACTCTTTGCAACCCCGTGGACTGTAACCTACTAGGCTTCTCTGTCCATGGGATTCTCCAGGCAAGAATACTGGAGTGGATTGCCATTTCCTTCTCCAGGGGATCTTCCCGACCCAGGGATCGAACCCAGGTCTCCCGCATTGGAGGCAGACGTTTTAACCTCTGAGCCACCAGGGAAGCCAGAAGCCCTTAAACTGCAACTAATGGCCCCCGCTTGCCACAGCCAGAGAACGCCCATGGGGGGCAATCCAGACCCAGTGCTACCAGTAAATAAATTAAAAGATCATCAAAGCAAACAAAATTCTGGCAAACTTTTATGAGCCTTTAAGCATTTTTTTTTACTTACCATGTTTTTTTTTTTAATGTAAGAGTTTGGATGAGGATGATAACATTCACAAGTTCTATGAATTTTTGTATTTTTTAAGAAAATTGTTTCCAAATTGGGGGATATTTTTCCTAATGCTTCTGAATCATTGTGCTTACTGTGCTTGCTTAACACTGTTTTCCAAGAATGAATTTAAAATTTCCTTCTTGGTTCTAAGCAAACCTCTGAAAGACTGTTGATCAAAATGAATCTTACAGACCACTAGTATTTTTTATTATTAATGTTTGTGCACTCCAGAACAATCTACATTTAAATGTATTTTCCAGTAATTTTGTCCACTTTTGTCAATTATTTTACCTTTTAAACTGATGTGGAACTTCCCTGGTGGTCCAGTTTTCAGAATCTGCCTTGCAATGCAGGGGACTCGGGTTCCGTCCATCCCTGGTCTGGGAATTAAGATCCCACATGCCCCATAGCAACTAAGCCTGCGTGCTGCAGCTACAAAAGCCTGCCCAGCAGAACTGGAAAGTCCACATGCCACAACAAAAGATCCTGCGTGACTCAATGAAGACCCGACTCAGCCAACTAAATAAACATGGAAAAAAGATATATGGGTGATTCAGTTTACCTTTAATCAATAAACAAACTGATGTAAATTGGTTTCCAATCACTAATTCCTGCCTATTATAAATCAGAGCCAGCTAATGGTGTATTCTGCTGTGCACTCATGAGACGCACAGAGGTGCCCCTGGGATGGGACATTTGGGGTGGGGCAAAAACAGATGCTGTTAGTATAGGTGATGCTGTCAGTATAGGCAACTCATGTTCCCGTATCTGCTTGCGATCATCCATAGGCATGACAGCATTTGTGTTACAGAGGAAGGCCTCCTGGATGGGGTTTGAACCATCCAGGGAAGGAACTCTTTTCGTGAAAATCTGTAAGATTCTGGACGAGGATCAGAAGCAGGTCTTCTGGAAACAGTTAAGGAGAATAGTACAAACTAGGAGAGAGGGGAGGAGACAGTCCAGCACAGTGTTGGGGGGCAGCCTTTACACCAGCCTCTTCAGGTGTCCTAGCGGTGTCTCGTTCCCTCGCAGGTCAGTGGTGGGGTGAGGGAGTGGTCAGTGTTGGTGTCCCCATAGCAGCCGCCACCGATACATCAGCGCACTCTGCACCCCAAGACCCCGCACCAGGAGCTGCACGGCTTGGTGACTGCACCAGAGGCCGGCTGGGGCTGCCTCTGCGATCCCTCTCAGAGACTCCCCAGAACGCCTGGCAGACATAAAGACAGCTATGTCCCTTTTAAGGTGCATTCAAGTGTTAGTCGCTCAGTCGTGTCTGACTCTTTGCAACCCCATGGACTGTAGCCTACCAAGCTCCTCTGTCCATGGGATTTTTCCCCAGGCGAGAATGCTGAAGTGGGTTGCCATTCTCTTCTCCAGGGAGTCTTCCCAACCCAGGGATGGTACCTAGGTCTCCTGCATCTTAGGCAGATTCTTTCCTGTCTGCGCTACCAGGAAAGGCACCAGAGAACCTCTAAATATTGTAATTTGGGCATTAAAAGTTAAGAGAGGGACTTCACTGGGTCCAGTGGTTAAGAATCTGCCACGCAATGTGGGGGATGTGGGCTCCATCCCTGATGGAGGAACTAAGATCCCACATGCTACAGAGAAACTAAGCCTGTGCGCAGTAACAGAAGATCCAATGAAAAGTGTGCTGCAACTGAGACCCAACTCAATAAACCCAATTTAGTTATAAATAAATAAATAAATAAATATTGTAAAAAGATCTTTAAAGTTAAGGAGACTCGGGACTTCCCTGGTGGTCCAGTGGCCAGAACTCCATGTTCCCAATGCATGGGGCCTGGGTTCGATCCCTGGTCAGGGAATTAAATCCCACATGCTGCAACTAAGACCCAGGGCAGTCAAAAAAGTTATTTTTTATTAAAAAAAAAAAAACCCTCATTTTATCTTAAGCAAAATTAATGCCCTAATTGTCCACGAACAGCCCCAGAAATAAGGAGCACTCCAGAGATAGGAGGTAAGCTCCCAGTGTCCCTGGTCAGTCATGAATCCTGGATCAAACGTCCCAGGTTGATTCCCAGGAAGATCGTGGCAGTGAAACTACTGTCCCAGAGGAAAGGGCAGAGCCAGCCTGGCAGAAGCAAGAAGACTGTTTTCATCAGCGCAGGATTTGCCCCTGTCTCATGATGATCCCCAGAGAAGGCAATGGCAACCCACTCCAGTACTCGTGCCTGGCAAATCCCATGGACAGAGGAGCCTGGTAGGCTGCAGTCCATAGGGTCGCACAGAGTCGGACACGACTGAAGCAACTTAGCAGCAGCAGCAGCAGCATGATGATGATCCCGGCTGGGTCCCATCACTGTGAGCTCCTCCGCATACAGAATTCCAGGGCCACTTGAAAGATAAAACCCTAACACAGGAAGCAGCAAGCAGGAGTTCGGGACATCAAAACCAGTCAGCTCATAAAAACACGCAGAGGGGCCCTGACAGAACACAGCTGCTGGCCTGCAGTGGCATGGGGCCACCAGCAGCACACGTCCCAGGACGCCTGGCCATGCGGTGCTGGAGCAGGGGTGGGTCNGCTTGTTCCTGCAGGCACCCCAGAGGACATAGGAACAGGGGGATGAAAAGGACAAGGGGCAGGGTGACCTGCACTGGGGATGGGCCTTGAGGAGGGCCACTAAGAGAAGGGGCAATGAAGAAGAATCGTCCCCAGCAGGAGTGGAGCCTCCCTTACCTGGGTCTGAGCCCTGAGCCAGGACTGGGAGGAGGAGCCCCTTTGAGAGGTCCTTGGGGTGGCCATTTCCACTGAGCATGAGACACGCCACCTCCCCAGATCCTAGGCTAACACGTGATCCCAGGACGGGAACGATGACTGCAGGGGCAGAGCTGCTCCCTGAGGTCTCCTCCTCGGGCCAGAGACCCTCAGGAAATCCACAAGCACGGAGGATGGGCAAGAGCAGCCTGAGGGGTCCCGGCCCCCATGACACCCACGGTGATCACACCTCCTCCAAAAGGGCTTCAGTGAAACCTAGACCGTGGTTCAGTCTAAGTTCAACAATGCTTCTACAATGGCTGAGCAACGTGTCACATGTTTTGCCATAGACAGGAAGCAGCCAGGAGCCCAGGGAACCCCCATGGTGGTCTCCACTTAACAAAGTGGCTCCGCCTCCAAACCAAATATGTGATAGCTTTATGACACCGAATAACCAATTGTAAAAGCTAGAGAAGTAAAAAATAGTAAAATAAATAAAAATAAATACAGGGACTTCCCTGGTGGCATGGTGGGGAAGACTCTGCCTACCAATGCAGGGGACTTGGGTGCGATCCCTGGTCTGGGAAGATTCCAAGTGTGGCAAAGCAACTAAACCCTTGAGCCGTAACTACAGAGCCTGTAGGAAGCAACTACTGAAGCCTGAGCATCCCTAGAACCTGTGCTCCATAATGAGGTGAAGGTGAAGTCGCTCAGTCGTGTCCGACTCTTTGCAACCCCGTGGACTGTAACCTACTAGGCTTCTCTGTCCATGGGATTCTCCAGGCAAGAATACTGGAGTGGATTGCCATTTCCTTCTCCAGGGGATCTTCCCGACCCAGGGATCGAACCCAGGTCTCCCGCATTGGAGGCAGACGTTTTAACCTCTGAGCCACCAGGGAAGCCAGAAGCCCTTAAACTGCAACTAATGGCCCCCGCTTGCCACAGCCAGAGAACGCCCATGGGGGGCAATCCAGACCCAGTGCTACCAGTAAATAAATTAAAAGATCATCAAAGCAAACAAAATTCTGGCAAACTTTTATGAGCCTTTAAGCATTTTTTTTTACTTACCATGTTTTTTTTTTTAATGTAAGAGTTTGGATGAGGATGATAACATTCACAAGTTCTATGAATTTTTGTATTTTTTAAGAAAATTGTTTCCAAATTGGGGGATATTTTTCCTAATGCTTCTGAATCATTGTGCTTACTGTGCTTGCTTAACACTGTTTTCCAAGAATGAATTTAAAATTTCCTTCTTGGTTCTAAGCAAACCTCTGAAAGACTGTTGATCAAAATGAATCTTACAGACCACTAGTATTTTTTATTATTAATGTTTGTGCACTCCAGAACAATCTACATTTAAATGTATTTTCCAGTAATTTTGTCCACTTTTGTCAATTATTTTACCTTTTAAACTGATGTGGAACTTCCCTGGTGGTCCAGTTTTCAGAATCTGCCTTGCAATGCAGGGGACTCGGGTTCCGTCCATCCCTGGTCTGGGAATTAAGATCCCACATGCCCCATAGCAACTAAGCCTGCGTGCTGCAGCTACAAAAGCCTGCCCAGCAGAACTGGAAAGTCCACATGCCACAACAAAAGATCCTGCGTGACTCAATGAAGACCCGACTCAGCCAACTAAATAAACATGGAAAAAAGATATATGGGTGATTCAGTTTACCTTTAATCAATAAACAAACTGATGTAAATTGGTTTCCAATCACTAATTCCTGCCTATTATAAATCAGAGCCAGCTAATGGTGTATTCTGCTGTGCACTCATGAGACGCACAGAGGTGCCCCTGGGATGGGACATTTGGGGTGGGGCAAAAACAGATGCTGTTAGTATAGGTGATGCTGTCAGTATAGGCAACTCATGTTCCCGTATCTGCTTGCGATCATCCATAGGCATGACAGCATTTGTGTTACAGAGGAAGGCCTCCTGGATGGGGTTTGAACCATCCAGGGAAGGAACTCTTTTCGTGAAAATCTGTAAGATTCTGGACGAGGATCAGAAGCAGGTCTTCTGGAAACAGTTAAGGAGAATAGTACAAACTAGGAGAGAGGGGAGGAGACAGTCCAGCACAGTGTTGGGGGGCAGCCTTTACACCAGCCTCTTCAGGTGTCCTAGCGGTGTCTCGTTCCCTCGCAGGTCAGTGGTGGGGTGAGGGAGTGGTCAGTGTTGGTGTCCCCATAGCAGCCGCCACCGATACATCAGCGCACTCTGCACCCCAAGACCCCGCACCAGGAGCTGCACGGCTTGGTGACTGCACCAGAGGCCGGCTGGGGCTGCCTCTGCGATCCCTCTCAGAGACTCCCCAGAACGCCTGGCAGACATAAAGACAGCTATGTCCCTTTTAAGGTGCATTCAAGTGTTAGTCGCTCAGTCGTGTCTGACTCTTTGCAACCCCATGGACTGTAGCCTACCAAGCTCCTCTGTCCATGGGATTTTTCCCCAGGCGAGAATGCTGAAGTGGGTTGCCATTCTCTTCTCCAGGGAGTCTTCCCAACCCAGGGATGGTACCTAGGTCTCCTGCATCTTAGGCAGATTCTTTCCTGTCTGCGCTACCAGGAAAGGCACCAGAGAACCTCTAAATATTGTAATTTGGGCATTAAAAGTTAAGAGAGGGACTTCACTGGGTCCAGTGGTTAAGAATCTGCCACGCAATGTGGGGGATGTGGGCTCCATCCCTGATGGAGGAACTAAGATCCCACATGCTACAGAGAAACTAAGCCTGTGCGCAGTAACAGAAGATCCAATGAAAAGTGTGCTGCAACTGAGACCCAACTCAATAAACCCAATTTAGTTATAAATAAATAAATAAATAAATATTGTAAAAAGATCTTTAAAGTTAAGGAGACTCGGGACTTCCCTGGTGGTCCAGTGGCCAGAACTCCATGTTCCCAATGCATGGGGCCTGGGTTCGATCCCTGGTCAGGGAATTAAATCCCACATGCTGCAACTAAGACCCAGGGCAGTCAAAAAAGTTATTTTTTATTAAAAAAAAAAAAACCCTCATTTTATCTTAAGCAAAATTAATGCCCTAATTGTCCACGAACAGCCCCAGAAATAAGGAGCACTCCAGAGATAGGAGGTAAGCTCCCAGTGTCCCTGGTCAGTCATGAATCCTGGATCAAACGTCCCAGGTTGATTCCCAGGAAGATCGTGGCAGTGAAACTACTGTCCCAGAGGAAAGGGCAGAGCCAGCCTGGCAGAAGCAAGAAGACTGTTTTCATCAGCGCAGGATTTGCCCCTGTCTCATGATGATCCCCAGAGAAGGCAATGGCAACCCACTCCAGTACTCGTGCCTGGCAAATCCCATGGACAGAGGAGCCTGGTAGGCTGCAGTCCATAGGGTCGCACAGAGTCGGACACGACTGAAGCAACTTAGCAGCAGCAGCAGCAGCATGATGATGATCCCGGCTGGGTCCCATCACTGTGAGCTCCTCCGCATACAGAATTCCAGGGCCACTTGAAAGATAAAACCCTAACACAGGAAGCAGCAAGCAGGAGTTCGGGACATCAAAACCAGTCAGCTCATAAAAACACGCAGAGGGGCCCTGACAGAACACAGCTGCTGGCCTGCAGTGGCATGGGGCCACCAGCAGCACACGTCCCAGGACGCCTGGCCATGCGGTGCTGGAGCAGGGGTGGGTCCGTCCCCAGGGTCAGCATCAGGAAGGGATTCTCCCCACTCTCTGCCTGCTGTGGAACTCGGCACATCCCAGGAAACCAGTGAGTCTGCAGACTGCTTTACTCGAAATTGCCAGGAAGCCTTTTCAGTTTTATTGATGTGCATTTGATTTACAATATTGTGTCAGTTTCAGGTAAGCATAGTGATTTGGTATTTTTGCAGATTATATTCTGCTATAGGTTATTACAAGACACTGGGTATGATTCTCTGTGCTTGCTTAGGATTTATCCTTATTGCCTTTTTTTTTTTTTTTTTAATATTTATTGTATGGCTGCACCGGGTCTTAGCTGCAGCATGTGGGATCTAGTTCCCTGATCAGGGATGGAATCCAGGCCCCCTGCACTGGGAGCATGACGTCTTAGCCACTGGACCACCAGGAAAGTCCCCTTTGTTGCCTTTTATTGTCGAGTCAAATACTCAAAACGAAGTGCAGCTTTGAAGAGCAGGATGGGATTTTTTTTTTTTCTAATAATGTAGGAAAATAAAAAATAAACCAAGAACATGAACTTCTAATTTGAATCCACAGACATGCTGCATGCTCATTCTTTTCAATGTGAGAAGGGCCTCTTGGTAGAATCCCTTGTCCCTCCCACTGGCCTCATTCCTCTCTCTCTCTTAAGTCTCAGCTTCCAGTCACTTCCTTAGGAAAACCTGTGAGGTCCTGGGCAGGGTCAGATCCTCCCATTCATGCACCCTGGACTCTCTGAAATCACTTATTACATTTGCAGTTCATAAATTATATAATTACCTATTTAATATTCTTCCCCTCTTAGGATACATGTACATGTATAGCTGATTTACTTTGCTGTACAGTAGAAACTAACACAACATTGTAAAGCAATTACACTCTAATAGCAATTAATTTTTAAAATGTTAAAGTAAATATTGATAGAAAAAAGAGAATGTTTTTATTCTTCCTGTCACAATGATGGGCTGCAAACATCCCCGTTACGGTTTGCTAGCTTCCACTCAGCCGCAGTCCCTCCCGACCACCTTCCCTTCGCTGGTGTAAATAGCCAGTCTCATGTGTAGCCTGAAAAGCCACAGTCTGCCGTTGTCCTGCCTTGGAGCAATGGGCCCTAGGCAGAGCCAGTCTGCTCAGTGAAGGTATTAGCCCAGAAGCTGTTAGCTCAGCCACCAAGGCTATCAAGGTCTCTGCAGTTTTTTCAGGACCTACATGTGTCTGATTCGCAGTAGGTGCCCAGTAAGTACCCCACTGGATGACAATGCATGTTGGGTGGCTGGCCGTCTGGGTCATGGCTGCACAAAGTACTTCTGATGGTTGTCCTTAGGATGACCTTATGTCCCATGGGCTGGGCTGATCTGTCAGTTGTCCCTTCCCTCCTAAGACTGTCCTAGTTTGGATGACAACATATTTGGACTACTCTGCAGAAGTGTCAGTCAAGTCAACATCTTCTTATTAAATAAAAACACCTTAATAAGGAAATGAAAATCCTTTCAAGGTGTTCATATTTTTGAACTAACTTTTATGCAGGTTAACGGCAGGTCTGTGTAGCATTGCTGTATGAGTACAGCACCTTACTTCTGCCTCTATTATTAACATTTAGGTTGTTTCCAACATTTTACTCTTACAGCTGATGCTGCAGGAAACCCCATGCACAAACCGCCTCCGGCACTTCTTCAAGAGTTTCTTAAGATTTGTATTTAAAACTGGAATTTCTGAGTTGAAGGGTGTAAATATTTCAAGACTGACCAGCTACCTTTCAAAGTAATTTTGCCAATATACACTCCCTCCCATAATACATGCGAGTTCCCACCCATCTACTTCTGCTTCATTGACTACACTGAAGCCCTTAACTGTGTGGATCACAACAAACTGTGGAGGGACAGTCCTGGTCAGTCCTTGCCCAGGACCTCACAGGTTTTCCTAAGGAAGTGACTGGAAGCTGAGACTTAAGAAAGAGATAGGAATGAGGCCAGTGGGGGGGACAAGGGATTCTACCAAGAGGCCCTTCTCACATTGAAAACTCTACAAGGGTCAGATTTTTTTCCCCCTCTCTATACAAAATTAAGGGGCTTCCCTGGGGAAACAGTGGAAACAGTGTCAGACTTTATTTTGGGGGGCTCCAAAATCACTGCTGATGGTGACTGCAGCCACGAAATTAAAAGGCGCTTACTCCTTGGAAGAAAAGTTATGACCAACCTAGATAGCATATTCAAAAGCAGAGACATTACTTTGCTGACTAAGGTCCGTCTAGTCAAGGCTATGGTTTTTCCTGTGGTCATGTATGGATGTGAGAGTTGGACTGTGAAGAGGGCTGAGCACCAAAGAATTGATGCTTTTGAACTGTGGTGTTGGAGAAGACTCTTGAGAGTCCCTTGGACTGCAAGGAGATCCAACCAGTTCGTCCTAAAGGAGATCAGCTCTGAGATTTCTTTGGAAGGAATGATGCTAAAGCTGAAACTCCAGTACTTTGGCCACCTCATGTGAAGAGTTGACTCATTGGAAAAGATTCTGAGGCTGGGAGGGATTGGGGGCAGGAGGAGAAGGGGACGACAGAGGATGAGATGGCTGGATGGCATCACTGACTCAATGGACGTGAGTCTGAGTGAACTCCGGGAGTTGGTGATGGATAGGGAGGCCTGATGTGCTGCGTTTCATGGGGTCACAAAGAGTCAGACACGACTGAGTGACTGAACTGAACTGAACTGGTATTCTTGCCTGGAAAATCCCACGGACAGAGGACCCTGCTGGGCTACATATGGTCCATGGGGTCATAGTTGGACACAGCTTCACATGATCCTTTGTATACAAAATTAAAAGGAGATTTCTCTTAAAATTTTGTGTTGCACCAATACAGTATATTAATGCATATATATATGGAATTTAGAAAGGTGGTAATGATGACCCTATATGCAAGACAGCAAAAGAGACACAGATGTAAAGCACAGACTTTTGGACTCTGTGGGAGAAGGCGAGGGTGGGATGATTTGAGAGCACTGAAACATGTATACTATCATATGTGAAACAGATAGCCAGTCCAGGTTCAATGCATGAGACAGGGTGCTCAGGGCTGGTGCACTGGGATGACCCTGAGGGATGGGATGGGAGGGGGGTTCAGGATGGGAAACACATGTACACCCATGGCTGATTCAGGTCAATGTGTGGCAAAAACCACCACAATATTGTAAAGTAATTAGCCTCCAAGTAAAAAAAATTTTTTAATGTAAAGATTTTGTGTTGCCATGACAATACCTCGCTCCACCTGAACTTAATTTTTCTCAAACCTTGAGCTAACCAATGCGTTTTTCTTATGGAAATGTTTTTCTTAAGCTATGTTAATCAACTATGTATTTACCCTAGACTCTGTCTTTCTTCAAGTCTAAGACTCAGAACCAATAAGGGCTCAATAAATCTGTATGTTTTACTCACACATTGTTCTCCTAATCTATGTTAATGAAACTATATATTTACTTGGAAACCTGCCTTTCTTCAAGATTCATGTCAATCATTTTATAGCCCAGGATGACTCACCTGGTGCCAGTGTTATTTCAAAATGCATGTTGTGGGTGAGGGGCCTGGTGCCATTCTGAGTTTTGAGACATCTCCTTTCTCTAATTAACAGCTTGCTGATATGTATATGACATATTGCTAAAGGCTAATGGAGGGCACTCTTTCTGCCCCCTTCTGATGTGTATGTCAGAAGTTTTCTCTGTCTCTTTATACTTTAATAAAACTTCATTACACAAAAGCTCTGAGTGATAAAGCCTCGTCACTGGCCCCACATTGAATTCCTCTCCTCTGGAGGCCAAGAATCCTGGCCTCTTTCACGGCTCAGCAACAGCCTTTCAATATCAACCCTGGATATTCATTGGAAGGACTGATGCTGAAGCTGAAGCTCCAATATTTTGGCCACTTGAGGCAAACAGCCAAATCATTAGAAAAGACCCTGATTCTGGGAAAGACTGAAAGCGAAAGGAAACGGGGCAGCAGAGGGTAAGCTGGTTAGATAGCATCACCGACTCAATGGACATGAATCTGAGCAAACTCTGGGAGACGGTGAAGCACAGGGAAGCCTCACGTGTTGCAGGCCGTGGGGTCACAAACAGATGGGCATGATTTAGCAGCTGAACAACGACAATGTCCACATACCACCAGGATCAGCATTGCCTGAACGTTTACATGTTTACAAGCTAATAGGCTAGAAATCATATTTCATGATTTTTTTCATGACCCTTTCCAGGATTGCATGTAAATCTAAGCCACACACTGATTTGTAACTGCTTGCTGCTCTTGATATATCATAAACACCTTCCCTTGTAAATATTCTCCCATGTAATGTTAAAGTGTATTGTTTTGCATGGCTATGCCACTGTTTATTTAATTAACAAATGCCCTGCCCTTAGACGTTTGCCTTTATGTTTACAAAAGTGTGCTACTAGAAACAGCACTTGAGAGCTAGTACAGCAGAGTGGTGAAAGGATGGACTCTCTTAGGTTCACACGAAATCTGGCTTTCATTTGGAATCTATTACTTGCCCGCTGTGCAGCCCAGGGCAGGTCCCTGTAGGATCTCATGGCACAGCAGGTGGCTGAAGTTCAGCCTCCAAAGCCAGCTACTATTTGAATCCTGATTCTGACACTCAACAGCTGTGTGACCTTAAGAAAGTCCTTTAACTTCTCTGTGCCATGGTTTCCTCGCCTGTAAAATTGGACACAATAATAGGACCTAACTCAGAAGGCTGTTGGAAGGAGGGTGCAACGTAGCAGAGGGCTTCTGCACCGTGTGGCATATATGAGTAACTAACATTTGGTATGTATCTATAATTCAAGTCTAACTGAAACCAGATAGAATGTGGGTACCCAAGAGGATCTGCACAGTCAAGTTCGATTTGCCCTGAAGGAGGAAACGCAGCTCAGAGGAATTAACGATTGGTCCCAGGTCACACAACTAGATGCCAGTCAGCTTGATTTGTGGAAACAAAACAAGGGAGGCCACAGGTGTGGGTTGGCTGGTGCTGCAAGCCATTTTGAGACAGGATAACTGGAATCTCGAAGAGTGGTAAATGAGAAGTCCCATCCCTTCAGCACGCTCCACTCCCTGCAGTCCACACCGCAGTTCTTCTCTGTGGATGGCCAGGCCGCCTTTGCTGGTTCCCCAGTCACCCCTTTCTGGATGCAGATTTGCTCCAGGCATGACCGGTGGGTGTCAACCCGAGGTTTTATCGAACTTTTTGTGGCCGAGCCCAGGTGATAGGGCAGTGGAGGTGCAAAGGCCGTGTGTTCTGCTCATGGCGGGGTAACGGGAGAGCCTGATCCGTGACTCAGGCCACTGACCAATCAAAAGCTCTATCTGTCAGAGAATCCTCAGGGGTGGAGGGTGGGCACCGTTAAAACATGCAAGTTGTCAGACAGCATGCAACCTGTGTGACCCCCAACATCTTGTTCAGATGACGTACCATCTGGCCCAGAGCGGGCTGGGGTGCACCTGACTGGGTACCTGGTCAGCCTGGGCCATGCCCCAAGCTGGCGCAGTCAGGCCACTCCCACCCCGGGACGTTGCCAGCAGTCGGGTGGAGAACCTGGGCTGGGGTCTTTCCTCTGCACGAGCACAGGGCTATCTCTTACTCCTTTTACTTAACTCTGCTCCATTTTTGGAATAAGAGCTGGGTTTTGTCATTCACGTGAACAACAAGGACTTTTCAAAAAAGCAACAGATACAATTTTCCTTTAAGGGGGAGATCACTGGGGCATCCAGAAGATTAGCAGGATCTGGCCAACAAGATTTCTGAAGATTCTTTTCAACGCTGTATCCCTATTTGAGGAAATCTAGGAAAGTGTTCTAAGCATCTGTAAACCCCTAGACATCTTAATCACTGTCAACACTTTTCTTTGTGGTTACAATCATAAGAAGTGCTGGAACTCATATTTAGATAAATTGAAAAATGTCTCCCCTTTGCAAGACCTTTCTGGAGGAAAAGAGAATATATATATACATTTTTTTTTATGTACAAGTCACTCAGTCATGTCCGACTCTTTGCGACCCCATGGACAGTAGCCTGCACCAGGCTCCTCCGTCCATGGGATTTTCTAGGCAAGAGTACTGGAGTGGGTTGCCATTTCCTTCTCCAGGGAATCTTCCCGACCCAGGGGTCGAACCCAGGTCTCCCGCATTGTAGACAGACGCTTTACCATCTGAGCCACCAGGGAAGTCCTTACATACATATATCTGTACAATTTGTTTATAGATCCTATTACACCTATGTATATGTGTGTATATAAATAGTTTAATTAAAGTCTCTCTCACCCCACTTCCTTCCTCTTGGGTCATTCTTCTCTTTTGGATCTGAGATCAACTTTATAATTCAGAGTTGATTGCTAAAAATAGATTTAACAGCCCAAATGCTTAGTGTGTCTCCTTTAAGTTTTCAGTACTTTCTCCTACTGCAATTAGAAGTTGTATGGGGGTGGGGGTAGAGGGCAGCCCTGGTGAGGTTAGAGAAGACGCATGTGGGGCTGAGGAGAAGAGAACGCATGAGAAACTAGCCTCTGGTTTGCCCTGAGTCAGTGGACTGAAGCCAAGGTCTGTGGACAGCAAGACGCCACCAAGGACAAACACCCCTTCCCTGGAGTCCCATGGCTCGGCCATCACAATGGGCTCCAGGCACAACTGGTCCCATCTGATAACATAGCATTACAGAGGTGGGCCGGAAATGGCCCTGGCCCTGGGGCTGAGGAGGGAGTTCAGAGGACCCTACAGGTAGAAGGAAATACCCAGGGGGTGAGCAGTGTCTGACCCGACCCACTTTTGTCCTCCAGGGGGCATTCCTTGGACCCCAGAAAGCCTTGGCACCCCTGTGATCTTCCACCCCTGTGATTTTCCACCAAGCCAAATACACACACAATGCAGAGAATGCAAATTGTGCATGAACTTCACTGACTGTTTATAATTAAGTATTTTTATAAAACAATTAGAAACATACAACTAATGGGCAGGGGCGGAGGGGGGTCCTGGAAGTCTAAAAACCTCAGAACAGCTCTGTTTAGGCATAGATTCTGTCTGAGTATTCCAAAGGAAAAAAAAATCTCACAAATGTGACTTATCTGAGCCAATAGAGGGCGTCATTCACTTTTACAAGTCCCTTGAACACTTTTTTTTTTTTAAAGAGGGCTAAGGGGTAGTGTGATCCTGAGATGTACTGAATATGAATGGGCTTTTTGCTGTAGACTAGGGTGGTAGGGTATAGATAGGACTGGTAACTAGAAAACTGATATATGAATATTGCTAAAATGCTACATCTCTGTTGCAGGGGGCAGAGTTGAATCAATTTTATCTCTTCCGTTAAGCTCTTTCTCTGGCTAGACATCAGCCAATTCCCCCGACCGTTGACATACAACTGAGAGTTTGGGTTGGTAGATTGTTACATTGCATCTTTCCATTTTCCAAACAAGTGTGAGTTTGTTGTTTTATAACAAGGTTTTAGTAGGGGGAATGAGTAATTCTGGAAAAGTCCACCAGAGGGAGCCAAATGACTGTTTTAGAATCATTCATTGAGGTTTGGGAAGCTGCTGGCCAACCTCCTCCCTCCTCATCTCTCCCCCTCCCCCAAAGATTAAAAAAAAAAAAATCAGAAGTAATCATAGCTAGAAATATGTATTCTGTATCTTTTTACCTAGCAACCCACAGGCTTCAAACAAACAAATAATACTGCTGTGGTGATGTATTTAACAATGTGAAGATTCTCTGCTTTCTTAATAGGGAGTAGAATAATTAGAGAAATCTTGCCTTAGAAAGACCATTAACTGGATGCACAGTGAGGAATAAATCCTCAAGAATGCTGGAGGTGGGGTGGGGTAGGGGGTGGGAGAATGGTTTATGAGTATAAACAATTTACCAGATTGAGCTGATCACTTTTCATATATTTTCAACAGACGTTTTAAGGATCTGTTTTTAAGAGGGCTTGACTGTGATTTTTTTTTTTCTTCTGCTGAGAAAGATTGAAGGCGGGAGAAGGGGACGACAGAGGATGAGATGGTTGGATGGCATCACTGACTCCTCTGGAGTTTGAGGAAATTCCAGAAGATGGTGAAGGACCCAGAAGCCTGGCGTGCGAAGTCCATGGGGTCACAAAGAGCTGGACACAACTGAGCCACTGGACAACAACAACACCGTAGGGGCTGCCTCTGCGTTAAGAACCGCCTACACAAGTGCATCTTTTCTGCTTCTGCTGTGCTTTAGGCCTAGCAGGCTGTCCGTCGAGGTCAACAACATCCTCTTATTGGCTATGACTGGCCATTCTGTAGCCAGGAACTGCTGGAAAAACAGTGCTTCTGCATTTCAACCGAATTCTTAAAACACTCTCCCTCCTTCTTGTTACCCACCCTTAAACCTTTTCAACCCACAGCCAGGGGCTAGTGGGTCCTTCTGAGATCCCACGTACTTTGTAAAAAATTATATCTCAAAGTCCATTATATGATTATTTAAAATCTGAATTCCTTATTAAACTGTTAACGTCTTGAGGAAAGAAATCTGTCTTAATTTCCTCCAGAAAGTTTTAGCCTCAGAATCCAACAGAGTGCAAGGTGTACATCGGGAGTTAATCAGTTTTTATGGAGTAAATAATATTCTCATGAACAGGGTGTAAAATAAGAAAAGTTAGGAACAAGCAAGGGCTTTCTCTGTGTCTGCCTGTCTCTAAGCACTAGATATGTATTAACTCATTTCATCCTCAGAAATGCCCTGCTGCTGCTGCTGCTAAGTCACTTCAGTCGTGTCCGACTCTGTGTGACCCCATAGACGGCAGCCCACCAGGCTCCCCCATCCCTGGGATTCTCCAGGCAAGAATACTGGAGTGGGTTGCCATTTCCTTCTCCAATGCATGAAAGAGAAAAGTGAAAGTGAAGTTGCTCAGTCTGTCTGACTGTTAGCGACCCCATGGACTGCAGCCCACCAGGCTACTCCGTCCATTGGATTTTCCAGGCAAGAGTACTGGGGTGAGGTGCCATTGCCTTCCCCCAGAAATGCCCTATGAAACCAGTAATAAGTACTATAATTACCTGGGACTTCCCTGGTGGCTCAGATGGTAAAGAATCCACCTGCAATGCAGGAGACCTGGCTTCAACCCCTGGCTCAGGAAGATCCCCTGGAGGAGGGCATGGCAACCCACTTGGGTATTCTTGCCTGGAGAATCTCTATGGACAGAGGAGCCTTGCAGGCTACAGTCTATGGGGTCGTAAAGAGTTAGACATGACTGAGTGACTAGCACTTTACATTCACTACTATTACCTACATTTTAAAGTTGAGAAGACTGACCTCAGATTGATGAGGAGGATTAAGCAACTTGCCCAAGGTTGTGAATGATATAAGCTGAGAATGGGATTTGAACCCCAGGATGGTGCTGTCACTGCCTGGACCCCTCACTGCACTAGCGTAGAGTTCTGCCCGGAAATAAGAGAGAGGGTGGTTACACAGATGTGTGCCTGCTTACTGACTATACACTCTGTGAAAGTCGCTCAGTCATGTCCAACTCTCTGCGATTCCGTGGACTATACAGTCCATGGGATTCTCCAGGCCAGAATACTGGAGCGGGTAGCTGTTCCCTTCTCCAAGAGAATTTCCCAACCCAGGGATTGAACCCAGGTCTCATGCATCACAGGCAGATTCTTTACCAGCTGAGTCACCAGGGAAGCCCAAGAATACTGGAGTGGGTATTATTCATTTCCATAAGGACAGACATTATCAGCTTGTTAAATTAGAGGATGACACCAATAAGGAAAAGAGGAAATATATGTTGGAGGATAGATGAAGATTTTTAAATTTTCATCTATTTTGGCTGCGCTGGGTCTTCACTGTGCCTGGGCTTTCCTTTAGGCGTGGAGAGCAGGAGCCACTCCCTTGTGGTGCGCAGGCTTCTCGTTGCAGTGGCTGCTCTTGTCGCGGCACGTGGGCTCAGCAGTTGCAGCTCCTGAGCCCTCGAGCACAGGGTCAGGAGCTGCGGTACGCGGGCTTAGCTGGTCTGTGGGCATGCGGGATCTTCCCAGACCAGGGATCGAATGCAAGTCTCCTGCATGGGCGGCTCACCACTGACCCACCAGGGTAAGCCCTCATGAAGATTGTTTTAACTCATAAACTTAGGAAATGGTTCTAAGATATGACACCAAAAACACAAGCAATGAATGAAGAATAAGCGGGATATCATCAAACTTTAAAACTTTTATGTTTCCAAGGATATCAAGAAAATGAAAAGAAAACATACAGAATAGGAGAAAACTTTTGCAAATTATATATCTAGTGAGGGACTTGTCAAGTGGGCCTTAGGAAGCATCACTACGAACAAAGCTAGTGGAGGTGATAGAATTCTAGTTGAGCTATTTCAAATCCTAAAAGATAATACTGTTAAAGTGCTGCATTCAATATGCCAGCAAATTTGGAAAACTCAGCAGTGGCCACAGGACTGGAAAAGGTCAGTTTTCATTCCAATTCTGAAGAAAGGCAATGCCAAAGAATGTTCAAGCTACCACAAATAGCACTTATACTCATCTCACACACTAGCAAAATAATGCTCAAAATTCTCCAAGTGAAGCTTCAACAGTACGTGAACTGAGAAATTCCAGATGTTCAAGCTGGATTTAGAAAAGGCAGAGGAACCAGAGATCAAATTCCCAAAATCTGCTGGATCATTGAAAAAGCAAGAGAGTTCCAGAAAAACATCTACCTGCTTTATTGACTACACTAAAGCCTTTGACTGTGTGGATCACAACAAACTGTGGAAAATTCTTAAAGAAATGGGACCATCTTACCTGCCTCCTGAAATCTATATGCAGGTCAAGAAACAACAGTTAGAACTACACTTGAAACAACAAACTCGTTCAAAATCAGGAAAGGAGTACATCAAGGCTGTATATTGTCACCCTATTTATTTAACTTATATGCAGAGTACATCATGAAAAACACCAGGCTGGATGAAGCACAAGCTGGAATCAAGACTGCCAAGAGAAATATCAATAAACTCAGATATGCAGATGACACCACCCTCATGGCAGAAAGTGAAGAAGAACTAAAGAGCCTCTTGCCGAAAGTGAAAGAGCAGAGTGAAAAAGTNAGGCTGTATATTGTCACCCTATTTATTTAACTTATATGCAGAGTACATCATGAAAAACACCAGGCTGGATGAAGCACAAGCTGGAATCAAGACTGCCAAGAGAAATATCAATAAACTCAGATATGCAGATGACACCACCCTCATGGCAGAAAGTGAAGAAGAACTAAAGAGCCTCTTGCCGAAAGTGAAAGAGCAGAGTGAAAAAGTTGGCTTAAAACTCAACGTTCAAAAAACAGATCATGGCATCTAGTCCCATCACTTGATGGCAAATAGATGAGGAAACAATGGAAACAGTGTCAGACTTTATTTTTTGGGCTCCACGATCACTGCAGATGGTGACTGCAGCCATGAAATTAAGATGCTTGCTTCTTGGAAGAAAAGCTATGACCAATCTAGACATCATATTAAAAAGCAGAGACATTACTTTGCCAACAAAGGTCCATCTAGTCAAAGCTATGGTTTTTCCAGTGGTCATGTATGGATGTGAGAGTTGGACCATAAAGAAGGCTGAGCACTGAAGAACTGATGCTTTTGAACTGTGGTGTTGGAGCAGACTCTTGAGGGTCCCTTGGACTGCAAGGATATTAAACCAGTCAGTCCTAAAGGAAATCAGTCCTGAGTGTTCACTGGAAGGACTGATGTTGAAGCTGAAGCTGCAATACTTTGGCCACCTGATGCGAAGAACTAACTTGTTGGAAAAGATCATGATGCTGGGAAAGACTGAAGACAGGAGGAGAAGGGGATGACAGAGGATGAGATAGTTAGATGGCATCACCGACTCGATGGACATGAGTTTGAGCAAGCTCCAGGAGTTGGTGATAGACAGGGAAGCCTGGCGTGCTACAGTCCATGGGGGTCACAAAGAGTCTGACATGACTGAGTGACTGAACTAAACTGAAGGGACTTCTGTCTAGAATATATAAAGAACTATTATACCTTATTATTATGAAAAAATTAACCCAGTTTTTAAAATTGGCAAACTACTGGAATAGCTAATTCTCCAAAGAAGATATACAAATGTCCAATAAGCACATGAAAAGTGCTCGACACCATCAGCCATCAGGGAAATGCAAATCAAACCCACGAGCCAGCTCTCCACACCCACTGCAGGGGCTATTCTCAGACAGGCAGATAATAACAAGTGTTGGAGGGGGTGGAGGCACTGTTACTCACATGCTGCTGTTGTTGCTGTTTGGTCTCTAAGTCACGCCTGACTCTTTGTGACCCTGTGGACTGTAGCCAGCCAGGCTCCTCCCCCACGGGACTGCCCAGGCTCGAATACTGGAGTGGGTTGCCGTTTCCTCCACCCAGAGGATCTTTCTGACCCAGGGATTGAACCCAGGTCTCCTGCATTGGCAGGCGGATTCTTTACCACTGAGCCACCAGGGAAGCCCATACTGCTGGTCAAGACGGAAAATGGTGCAGCCACTTTGGAAAATGTTCTCGCAGTTCCTCAAATGTGTAAGCATAAAATTATCCTAGTCTGCTCCTAGGTGTAAGAGAAATATGTCCACACAAAAATCTGTACACAAATGTTCACAGCAGTATCATTCATAATAACCAAAATGGGAAAATAACCCAAATGGCCATCAACTGATGTGATATATTTGTATCATGGAATATTATTTGAAAAAAGGAATAATATTTTACAATAATTTTATATGGAGTATAATCTAAAACACAGTGAATCAGTATGTTGTACAGCTGAAACTAATGTACTATTGTAAGCCAAGTACAATTCTTCTTTTAACAGTTAAAAATAAATTATACAATGTATGTCCAAAATTTAAAAAAGAAGTAAAAGACTGATACGTGTACAATATGGATGGACCTTGCAAGCATTAAGCTCAGAGGAGAAAGCCAGCTACATGGACCACATGTTGCATGATTCCAATTGTATGGCACGTCCAGAACAGACAGATGTACAGAGACAGAAAGGAGATCAGTGGCTATCCAGAGCTGGACGCATGAGGAAGCCGGGGAGAGGCGTGACAGCTAAGAGGTGTGGAGTTGCTTTGGAGATCATAAAAATGTTCAAAATTGACTCTGGCGATGGATATAGTATATAGTATATTAGAGTATAGTATATAGTATATTATAGTATATAGCATATTAGAGTATATTAAATATTCTAAAAGCCACAGAATTGTACACTTTAAATGGGCTTGTATGGTATGTTCATTAATCCTCAATAAAGCTGTTTTAAAAAGTCACAGGAATTCCCTGGTGGTCCAGTGGTTAGGACTCCAAGCTTCCACTGCAGGGAGCATGGGTTCCACCCCTGGCTGGGGAACTAAGACCCTGCATGTCACATGGCCAAAAACAAACAAAACACAAGCAGGTCGAACGATGGGCTCCCACCAATAAATGAAATGCACTGTTGCCCTAAGACCCAGCTCGCAGATTCTGAAAACCCTCTGCACAAGTATGGGATGGGGAGACAGGTGTTGATAGTGACACCAGGGAAAGGGCGGGGAGTCAGGATTGCAGTATATCCTAAGCTCACTATGAGCAAACAGCAGGATGGGGCTGCCAGAACAGTTAAACATGCTGAAGTGAAGGCTCTCTCTCCCAGCAGAACTTCCTAGGGCTGTTACGAGCTTTAAAGCCCCAAGTACTCTGGAAAAGAGCCCACTCACAGCTCTAAACTCACAACTGGGAAAAAAAAAAGTGGGGGGGGGGATGGAAATCCTAACGGCAGTTATTGCCAAGGCTTCTGGTGTCAGAAGGGTCTTCTGCTCTGGCCTCAGGCTTTCTGACTCACTGGTGTCACCTGGCCTGTGATTCCCATCACCAGGTCACGTGAGGAGAGGCTTCACAGATCTGGGTGGAAGGTCCCCTTCATTCAGGGCTGTTGGTTGGGGGTCCACAATGGCAACCATCTTGCCAGGCTCCTTGTGGATGCCAGTGATGGAAGTTGGGGGAGGGGATCAGGAATCAAGTGGCTCTAACAAGAAGAAAATCATCTTTGTTTGTGGTATAATGTTTTAAAATATAGGTATAATGCTTTAAAAACATCTTCCAGTGATGCTTCCTTATCTGTAAGCCAGGTAAGCTAAGCTGCCTATAACATCCACTTTCCCTTCATAAACACTCCACTCCTCGCCAAAAGTGATCCGAGGACAGAATGGAAAGTTTGAGCCCCCAGGGAGGACTTAATATCACTGCTTTAAGTCTGGGGGTCTCTCTGAGATTGCTGACAAAAGGAAAACAGAATTGCCTGAACTGTTTTCATTTCAAGAAGGAGAAGGCATACCACATTCATGAAATATAAAGGAGTTACTTACACAACAGCTGAAAGAATTTTTTGACATGATTCTTTGTTTCAGTGGATAAAATGTACGTAATCGAAAATCATTTTTCAGTAAAGCAGGAAAAGCATTTTATATTTATACATTTACTCATAAGTTGCTGATCTGTTACTTCTACCAGATGTCCATGTATGCCAACAATCCAGACAGCTTAATTTCTGCTAGAATTCAGCAGAATAAATAAATGAGCAACTATATATGTGCTTCTTCTGTTTCAGCACTGGAGTGAGTGAAGAGATAACAAAGAGTAAGGATGGTATTTGCATTGTAGAAAATTCCTTCAGCGGTAACAGTAACACGCAGGAAACAATTTGAACCCGGAAACAGTACAAGCTTAGATACTGAGGTAGGCGGAAGCCAGGCACCTTACCTTGGTCGTGTGGGGGTTCCAGCAGGAGAGACCAGTGAGAACCATAGTAGTAAAAAGAAGCGTCAGAATGAAGGTCTGGAAAGCCAGTCTCCACAGCTCTGTCCTTCCTCCTCCAAAAAGAGGGCACCAGGCTCACACCCATCCTGGAAAGGCTGGTCCCATGCCAACAAGGCCAGGGAGCAGAAACCGCCACGCCACAAGCCTCATTACAGGACAGCCGTCCCCCACAACAGATGCCGCCCCACCCAAACAAGAGAGTTTGGGGACAAAGGAGATCTAAATCCCTTGGCCACCCCCGCCCCTGCCCCTCTCAGCCTCGCTGTGGCCTCAAAGGGGCCAGGTGGCACCTAGGGCCAGTCTGCCATCCGTTCCTGGGAACTGGCATTTTTTAAATCCGCTCAATTAGAAATGTAACGACTTCTTGCTTCCATTTGCCAGGCTGGCAGGAAGAAGGTACAGACAGCCAAGTGCGCTCTGCGAGGCTTAGCAAAAGCTGAGAAAGCACAACCCCGAGGCCTCCTGGTTCAGAGAGGCAAGCATTCTCCAGAAAAGACCTGGATGTGGTCCTGCCTGCGGGAGAGTGACGGCCAACGGGGTGGGCTACATGCCTCTTTTTCTCATCTCTAAATCTGTGTAATAACAGATGATGCCTACCTTTGCAAAGATTAAGACAGAGCCTATGAAGGACTTACGGCTGACGTCTGGCACATGGCAGTTTCACCGTGGCTGTTATGACCACGTTGATATGCAGTATTTTTAGTCCTCTCCACCTGGTGTTTCTGGACTTCTCTGGTGGTTCAGACGGTAAAGAGCCTGCCTGCAATGCAGGAGACCTGTGTTCCATGCCTGGGTCCGGAAGATTCTCTGGAGAAGGGAATGGCTACCCCCTCCAGTACCCTTGCCGGGAAAATTCCAGGGACGGGGAGCCTGATGGGGAGCCAGTCCATGGGGTTGCAAGGAGTCATATGGGACTGAGCGACTGACACACACACACACGGAGTCCCTCCCTCACTCAGAAACATTCCAGACAATATGTCTCCTGAGATGCAAGAGCAGAGGGCGCAAACACACCACTACCCAGCACATCGGTGTCTCATTAACAAGTCAGGCAGTGGCCTGAAAACACCTGTAGAGTCAACGGATAATTCAGTTAACCCAAGGATGTCCCCTCCAGGACCGTAGTGCACACTCAGGTCATTTACGGGACTTGCTCGTCTTTCTGCACCTCTGCCTGATCAGGAACAAGCTGGGAGGCCGTTGTTTTTACACTTTCCCCGCCTCTGCCCAGGGCTCCTCCCCGTTGGAGACCCAGTCCATCAAGCCAGTGTAAGGAATGGTCCCTACGTCAATCAAGCCAGTGTAAGGATGGTCCGCCCACTCCAGTGTTCTTGCCTGGAGAATCCCAGGGACCGGGGAGCCTGGTGGGTTGCCGTCTATGAGGTTGCACAGAGTCAGACACGACTGAAGTGACTTAGCAGCAGCAGCGGTAGGCAGAATAATAGCAAGCTGAGACTAGCTATACCCTAGTTCCAGCAACATGTGACTATGGTAGGTTCCACACCCAGGGGCAGCTAAGGTGGCAGATGGAACTAGAGCTGACAATCAGCTGGCTGAAAGACAGAGAGACGGCCCCAGAGAATGCTAGATGGATTCATGTGACCACAGGGTTCTTAAAAGCGGGGAAAAGATGCAGATGAAGGTGCAACAAGGGGGAAAATTGGTTAGAGGCATGCTATGTCACTGGAAAGACGGGCAACAAGCCAAGGAATGTGGGAGCCTCCAGAATCCAGAAAAGGCAAGAAAACAGATTCCTCCCCATCACCCACTCCCCACCCCTCACCAGCCTCCAAAAGGGATGTAGCCTTGCTGACATCTTGATTTAGTTCAGTGAGACCTGTGTCAGGCCGGACCTACAGGCTGTAAGACAATACATTTGCACTGTTGAAAGACACCAAGTTTGCAGTCATTTGAATGACAGTCACAGAAAATGAATACAGTCTTTCCACTCATCATCTGCTGACATCCATTCTGTCTCCCAGGTGTATTTCCTACAGAGGTATCATCTCCACGATTTTTACTGTACTTTGATGGAACAGGCCAGTCAAAGGCTAAGACCCTGTGTCCCCCAGGTATAGTTAAAAATCATCATCACACGAGGGAACCCCTGGGAGATCCTGCCCAAGGAAGTAAGAATGAATGACCAAGAAGGAGTTATTGGAGCCAGCAGTTGTGGGCGTGTTCAGGGGTTGCCAAGAGCTCCCATGTTCTGCCTGATAAACCCTTCTATGCTTCCCAACCTCTTCATCATCATGGAGCTCATGGGCCCAAGTCTTAAGGGATTATGCATGGAGATTTCCCCGGCAGTCCAGTACTTAAGACTCCCCACTTCCACTGCAGGGGGCAAGGGTTCCATCCCTGCTCAGGGAACTAGGACCCCACATGCTGCACAGCCCCACTCCCCCCACCAAAAAAAAAGGAGAGGGGGAGGAGATAAATTATGAATATGTTAATTTCTAGCGAATTTTTCTATTTTTGTTCATCAGAGATACATCTGACTTTCAGCCAAAGGTCATAATGAGCATGAATTAACCAGACTCTCACTATGAATTCATCTATTAATAATTCCAGGCAAGAGTCGAGCTGGAAAACTAGAAATCCTACCCTTTTCAATCCTCAGTAAATGGTTGGTTTCTCTAAGCTTTTATTTTATATTGAAAATAATACTCAATGAACCTCAGTTATCACCTCTATGGCCTCCTGAAGGCTCCAGATTGAGAAATATTGAAAAAGATTTCATCTGTGAGATCCATTCAGATCCAGAGTTTTACTCTTTCTTCAGCATCTAAGTCTTTTCACCCGTGTTTTTTCTGACTGTCTCTGTGTTCTCTGGGTGGAGAATTGCTTTCTCTGTGTTGGCAGATTTACTCTGAAGTTAGCTTAGATGTTGGTCAGCCAATATACAGAGGTGGTGGCCCCCACGGTGAGCCTTCGAGACCCTATAATCTGATACAAAAACTTTCCCCACTCTGTCTCAGGAAAGGAAAGGGCTGAAAACCAATTCCTTGAATCTCCTTTTATGAACCATATGCTCCCACTTCAAAAAGAGTTCAAGTACATGCTTCCTGCTCCCAGGAGTATAAACTGTCAGAACCACTGTGAAAAACAGTTTGGAGTTATCTTCTGAAGTGAAAGACACACATACTCCATGACCCAGAAGTTCCATTTCTAGGTTTATAGTCAAAGAAGCGTCTGCAGGTGTGCACTAAGGGACTTGTTCAAGAGGGCTCACAGCATCACTCATAGCGGTGCGCACCAGAGCCATCTATAGCAGGATGCTACAGAAAGATGGGTGCATTCACATGAATACAATGCAATACTACACAGCACCACGGATGATGCACTTGCTCAGAGTGTTGGAGAAAAGAAAGCAGACAGACAGGAAGGTTGTCTGATTCCATCTACATGACATCCAAACTACAGACGAAATCAGAGTGCCTGTGGATTCAGACTTAAGAGACAAAATTCTAAAGAAAAGAAAGGAGTTCCCAGAGAAGTTTAAAATGCATTGCTCCTAGGGGCCAGAAAGGGGCTGGTGGGGAGAGGGGACGTGAGGGGGCTTCTGGGGGACAGGCCATGCTCCTTTCTTCACCCTGGTGTTGACCACCGGGGTGCTTGTCTGATAAATTCTTGAGTCGTACATTTTACACATTTTACTGTCTGTGTGCTGTGTTTCACACTTCTAAGATGAAAAGTTTGAAGTGTTAATTCTTAACTATTTCCCTAAAAACAAATTCCTCGCACTTGAAGTTTCCTCTTTAATGTTTTGGCTGCACCACACACCGTGTGGGATCTGAGTTCCCCAACCAGGGATCGAACTCATGCCCCTTGATTTGGCAGCACAGAGTTCTATCCACTGGACTACCAGAGAATTCCCTGAAATTTTTTTTTTCATGAATTTTCATTAGAAAACATATTCAAGAGCTTAAGAGAACATTTGAAAAACATCAGATAAGGGTGAATGGGGGGGAGAGCACCTCTAAATTCTTTCTCCTAAAGACAAATACTGTTAATATCTTGATATATTTCTTTCCAATCTTTTCTCCATGACTAGTTTTTGATGATTTATTTTTCATGGTAGTCAGATTTGTTCAAACCTGTATATTAATATCTTTCACTTCACATTATCCTGTAAGCATTTTCAAAGTTCTTACAAACTCTGCATGTAATTATTTTAATGACCACATATTTCACTTAGTGGTGCATCAGTAAGTGGCATATCGACTTGAACAATATTTAGGTTATTTCCTCTTTTTCTATCTACAGGCAGTGTCATGGCACAGCTTTTCGTGTACAGCCTTTTGCCTATTTCAAACTGCTTCATTAGAACTGATCCCTAGAGATGGATTTTTCAAGAGCCAAAAACAGTGCCTTTCTAAGGTTCTTTATACAAAACACGTCCCTTTCCCAGGATCAGAGTTCAAGGAGGTTATCAAGTCCAAACTGGGTCCCTTTGGAATAGCTCCTCCCAGAAGCAGGTCAGTTAATCTGTTTATCTCCTCAAATTGCTGGTTGAGTCTACGGATAACACTAAATATTAGTTTATACCCCTTTATCTTCCCATTGAGAAGATGTACAGCTCAGGGTTACTTCTAGCACCAAGTAAAATTCCTTAAAAGAGCAGAGCCGTAAGCTCACCTGTAAGTTTCCAAATGCTTAGAGCAATAATTCCAACAAAGCCTTAGAGTCTTCAATGTAAAATGAATATGACTATGAGACTGAGAATATGAATGTCAGATGTGAAGGAATATGTGTGAGCATAAATGAGAGGATGCACAGAAAGTATTAGATACAGTGTCTGCCCCACTACAGCCTGTCTTCATATGTGAGTGCTTCTTCTTTCCTTTTTCCTGAGACCCAGCTTTCTCCCCCAGTGGTTACAAGGTCAAGGCCAAGAGAGAAGGAAGAGTGAAATATTCAGGAAACATAGCAGTCATGACTTCCAAGTATATGGGCTTCCCAGTTGGTGCTGCTGCTGCTGCTGCTGAGTCACTTCAGTCGTGTCTGACTCTGTGCGACCCCATAGACAGCAGCCCACCAGGCTCCCCCGTCCCTGGGATTCTCCAGGCAAGAACACTGGAGTGGGTTGCCATTTCCTTCTCCAATGCAGGAAAGTGAAAAATGAAAGTGAAGTCGCTCAGTCGTATCCGACTCTTAGCGACCCCATGGACTGCAGCCCACCAGGCTCCTCCATCCATGGGATTTTCCAGGCAAGAGTACTGGAGTGGGGTGCCATTGCCCGTTGGCACTAGTGGTAAAGAACCCACCTGCTAATACAGGAGACATGAGAGACANCACCAGGCTCCTCCATCCATGGGATTTTCCAGGCAAGAGTACTGGAGTGGGGTGCCATTGCCCGTTGGCACTAGTGGTAAAGAACCCACCTGCTAATACAGGAGACATGAGAGACACAGGTTCAATCCCTGGGTCAGGAGGATCCCCAGGAGGAGGGCATGGCAACCTGCTCCAGTACTCTTACCTGGAGAATCCCATGGACAGAGGAGCCTGGCGGGCTGTAGTCCATAGGTTCTCAAAGAGTCAGATACAACTAGAGTGACTTGGCACACACACAGAGAGAAACTTCTCCCCATTCTTGGACTACATCTGGGAGCCTTTATCATCTGAGTTATTCTTACAAGCTAATGAATTCCCTGGTGACTCAGATGGTAAAGAATCTGCCTGCAGTATGGGAGACCTGGGTTTGACCCCTGGGTCGGGAAGATCCCCTGAAGAAGGGAACGGCTACCCACTCCAATATTCTTGCCTGGAGAATTCCATGGACAGAGGAGCCTGGTGGGCCACTTTCCATGGGGTCTCAAAGAGTCGGATATGACTGAGTGACTACAATTTCACTTTCAATGAATGGTCATCAGAAGGCTGAATGAGTTTCTTCTCCATAGTTTTGTCTAAGGTAGTGCTTCACTGAACATGGTTATGGGACCTTTTTAGAATCAACCTGCTGTATTAGGGCCAGTAAAGCTAGAAGCTGTAATAAACAGTCTCCAAGTCTCAGTAGCTTAACAGCATGAAGATCTAGTCATTGCTCATTTCATAGCTCATTTCATAGTCCAGGGGTCTTTAGCAACTTGTAAAGGATGGTCTTCCCACCCAGTGGCTGAAGTTCTCTCCACCTGCAGATATCTCTGCAGTCATCCAGGGCTACAGAGTTCTCTGCCAGATGCTCTGTAGCCAGCTGCAGATAACAAGATGGGGAAAAATCAACTTAGAGGATTCAAGAGTGGTATTAAGGGACTTCCCTGGCCATCCAATGGTTAGGACTCCATGCTTTCACTGCCATGGGCAGGGGTTCAATCCCTGGTCAGGGAATTAAGATCCCACAAGCCATGTGTTACGGCCAAAGTGGGGAAAAGTGGTTTTTAGGGGCCAGCGCTAGAAGGGATCTACATCATTTTGCTGACATTCTGTTGGTTAGGACTCAATTACCCAGTCTCACACAGCTGTGGAAGAGGCTGGGAACTGTGGTTTAACTCTGTCCCAGAGAAATGGAAATGATGTTGGTGATCTCATTGCATACCTAGAGTGATTGTAAATATATATATATATGTATTTATATTTATATATATATATATATATATTTTTAGTAGGTCTGAGTAGTCTCAGATCTGATGTATGTTTGAGGCAACCCAGACCCACTAAATGAGAATGTTAGGGGCCTAGGAATGTGAAGTTTAAACAGATGGTTTTTATCAGCACTAAAGCTGGAGCCCACAGATGGCTGCAAGGGCTCCAGCACAAACACGTCTTCTCCAAGGGCAGCCATGCCATTGATCTTCCCTTAGATCTCAGGCTGGGTACCCAGAGCCTTTTTGCAAATTTTTCAGAAGCTGCAACAACTGTACTGTAAGGACTCCCAAAACAGTTTGTCTTCAACACTCAGATTCCAGTATCCCTTTAAAAATGTGGGTAAGCATGACATTTGCTGGGTTCCTTTCTCAGCACTTTTATCCTTACTCAGACAAAAAGGATAGTGCAGGGCTACAATGAACGGCAAAAATAGAAGCCAGTCCACACAGCCCAAATCTATCTGCTTTAGGGACATTGTGGAGGTCAATGTTCATGGCAACATCATTTTACAGGGATACATGGAAGAAATTCTTTCAAGCATCAGTAACTTAAATAGCTGGTTTTTTGTTTTGTTTTGTTTTTGTGAATCATAGGATTTATTGTGTTTCCTCTTTGTATTGACCGCTGGGAAATTGGAAGCCAGAACTTGAGACCACCCCTAGCAAGTATACAGAACTTAATCCCAAATACATCTTATTTTTCCTGCTTTCAACCCAAATATTCACATTTATTTATCTTACTAAAATACACATATGTGCACATTCCACTTGATAATTATTTTGAATGAGCAGGTTTATTCTTAATGGTTGAATAGATCCTGTGACAGAAAAGTGAGCAGAAATATTCGTTCTTAGTTTTCTGACCATGTTTTAGCCCAAGGGAAATATTCCCCACAAATGACACACATGAAACCTTAATCATCAGTGTAACTCAGTACAAACTGTTTTCTCAGAGACCTCATAAAAAATCACTAATTAAAACCACATGTACCTTTCTAACAACTCTCTGCCCCAGTCATCATCTCTTTTCTTGAGATAGAATCACCATATTCTGCACCCAGAGATAGTACAGAACCGAATTACCATTCAAAAGTAGAACACTGGGTGAACAACTCTTGGCTTTGATAAATGCTGCTCTCTATCCAAACTCTCCCAAAATAATATCTGAACCCAAATGGACAGAAAGCTAGAAAAACATTCATGTACTTTTAAGATACCCTAAGACTATTACTTAGTAAAAAGTTTCCCACATTGAATTTAATAAGTAACTCATGGAAGAGGATAAGAGAAAGGTGTCCAAGTATTAACTGAAATTTAGTAACTAACATTTATTGAGTGCCTGTTTATATTCCAGGCACTGCGCTTTAACATGCGGTTCCCATTTTAAACACACACACACGAATCAAGCTCACACTCTAGGCAGGAGGTAGTAAGAGGGTGTGATCACGTTTCTTTGAGCAGCCCCTAACAATGGCCCTTGATCTGAGGGACTTTGCCTCCAGAGGCCTGGCCGTTACCTTCAGCACCAAGGCCAGCGCACCTGGCTCTTCCAGGATCCCCCAACTTTTCCCATTGCAGAACTCTCAAGCCCCAGAACTGCAATACAGAAACGCCCTTTCTCAATGAAACATGCCATCTTAACTCTTGAAATGAGCTTCATAAGTTGCTGTTCATGGAGTAGTCACTGCTATCAGCAGAAAAACTTTTGACAATGATAGATGAAAATATTTATTGGAGATCTAATCCTTCTGAACACAGGCGCGCGCCTATGCGCGCGCACACACACTCACACCAACGCTGTCAGATGGGCTGTATGTTGGTTAAATTCTCCTCCTGTCACCTCCCAGTACCTCTTCTCACGTAGAAGCAGTTGGGGAAAGCATTCTTGGCCTCCTGTCCCAACTAGGCGAGTCTCCTCTGCTGGGACAGGGAGAGGAGATGGGTGAGAAGCCCTCCGCCCCGCGCCCAGCACTTTATAGTTTTCCGAGATTCGTGTTTGTGAGAGATTTTATCTTGGAGTTTGTGTATAGCTCTTGACTTTAAGGTTTGCCTTCGAGGATTTTTATTACTAAGTAATAAAAATCCTCGAAGGCAAACATCACTCGTTGGTAATACTATTCCCATTTCACAGATAAAGAAGCTAAGCCCGAGATTAAGCTACTTGCCCAAGAGAACACAGTGAATAAGTGACAAAAGCCAACCAAAAAAGTCAGATTTCCAGTCTTCCTTTCTGCTGGTCCTTCCTCAGCAAGATACATAGATACATATCTGCCA
Source organism: Oreotragus oreotragus (assembly GCA_006410675.1). NCBI lineage: Eukaryota > Metazoa > Chordata > Mammalia > Artiodactyla > Bovidae > Oreotragus > Oreotragus oreotragus. Next base: position 80,864 of record SJYX01021716.1, read on the forward strand.
ATTGTCCCCAGCATCCAGGTTGTGCACCCCTCCCTCTGGCCCAATTATCTGAAAACCAAAAGAGTAGAAAATCGAAAATGAGATGGAGGTCGGCAGCGACGTGAGGCAGCGGATTGCTGCCGCTTCCTTGCCCCCTTTTTCAGAAGTTAAAATCGACTGTGCTCTTCCTCGGTGACAGCCCCTCGCCTGAGGCGCAGCTCCCGGCCTCGGCGGGGGTCCGAGCAATCTGGGCGCCTCCAGCTGCCCCTTCTCCAGAGTCGCCAGCCGCAGAGCGCAGGGCCAAGCTGGGGCGAAGCGAGGGTGCCCGGGGTGCCCCCGAAGCCAGTGCTGTTGCTGGAGCCGCCCTGGGCGCACTGCGCACGGCTCTGCTCGCTTGTGCTGACGGCGCGCTGTTCCTCCCGGAGCGCAGCCGGCGTTGGGGAGGCCTGTGGGCAGCCGGGGAGCCTCCGGCTGCACCCCAGGCCCAGAGTCTGGGCTGTGTGGGGCGCGGAGCCCTGGCTTCCCCCAGCCAGCTCCCTCCTGTGTTCGCACTCGGTGCCAGGCAGAAGCGCGGGTCTCTCTCCACCCCTCCCCAAAGCGCACCGGGCCAGCTTCCATCTGATTAGAATGTTTCGCCCATCTGATTAGAATGACAGTAGCTTTCAAGTCATTCATTATAAGAATTTTAGTCTTAAAAGAAAAAGAGGGTCCCACTGTAATTGTGAGTTGTAATAAATGCGAACTTCTGGTGCCGTCCTCTGCAGTATGTAAGACAGTAAAAAATGTGTCTCATGCAAACGCGCCCCCTCCCCAAGCCCATTGTGAAGTCAATCTCTAACAAAGGGGAAGTGTGAATATTCAACACCGAGGCTTTCAGTCGTATTTTCCGGAATCCCTGAGTCGGCTCTTTTTTTTTTTTAATCAGCGAATACCTGTTTAAGTTTTTAAAGCACATGGAAATCGCCCGCGAGCGACCATATAATTTGATTTGCCAGGCAATCTGCAGAGCGATCGCACATCATTTATAATGTTCATTGAGCATTTTGCCTAATTGTGTCTGTCTCTGAAAGGGCGGCGCACCCCCTCCTGACCGCGAGCGGCACAAGTGGCGACATTCCCATGGAGCGGCCGAGCCGCAGCTTGCCGCATTCAGCGCGGGCGGCCTGGCCGCGCGCTTCCCTGCCCGGCGCCCGGGCGCGCCTGACACTAATAGCTCGCGGCTCAGGTACGAGCGGGCGCCGCGTTTGACTCCATTCAATTCACAACCGGCCGCGCTTGCAGGTGTCGCCTTTTGAAACTGCCATTCAGGCGTCCGCTGTTCACTTCTCGCTGCGCTGCGGGTTTTGTGGAAGCGCAAGAATGGCGCTGATTATTCCCGTGCCCACGGGCTGCCCCCACCCCCGCCGGACGCGAGCCTTCCCTCCGCCAAAAGAGACGTTTAATTAGTTCTGGGGCCGCCGACAGCCAGCGCGGCCGACAAAGCCCGGCTCCCCAGGTAACCCCGGGGTTCCTGCGGCCCCGGGAGGGGGCGCCCCGCGCCTGAGCACTGGCCTCTGGCCGTGCGCTCCCTCCCGCGCCGCCGCCGTCCGCCCACCTGCCCCCCGGGCCGGCTCTCCAGCTGGCCGAAGGCTCGTTCGGCGGACCTGAGTGGCCTTGGCCAGCGGCGCCCGCGGATCCCGGACGCCAGCAGTTTCCGGGCGCCTGCGATGTCTTCTCGCCTCTCTGTCCCCGTTGCCAGCCGGGGAGATGGAAACTTGGTTGGCAAGTCAGGTGGTCCTAACTGTCCTGCGAGGGGGTGTCCTCTCCATGACATGTCATCCCCTCACCCCATTTCGGGGAAATATCGGGACGATGTTTTGAGGAAACACTGGAGACACTTTCCCCTTTATCCACCTTTGCCTCAGCGCCGCGTGCGCTGAAAGGGCGCAAAGTTGCCCTGGGAGATGGCGAATGGCTGCCTCGCCTCCATGGCCAGTGACCTTCGCAACAGCGCCTCCGGCGCCCGAGCTGGCCGCGAATACGCAGGTCTGCGGACAGCCTCGGCCTGGGTCGCATACTCTGGGTCACCGGAGCCACAGGTACCACCACTACCCTCTAACGCCCCTAATGGGATCGCGCCCCTGGGAGCCCGGCCTCTGGCTGCAGGCCGCGCACGCTGGCAGGGGAGGGGGACGGAGGGAGGCCGATCCGGGCGGGCACCCGGTACCTTTCGAGCGGGGAGTGGGCGTCGGCCGCGGGGCGGGGGCCCCTGCCGCCTCATCATTTGGTTTCCGCGAGCGTCCGAGGACGCCAGCACCCATTCGTTCCACTCACTGCGCCCTGTGAACGAGCGCGGCGCGGGCGGGGGAGGCCGGGCCCGGGGAGGGCGGGTGGTCTCCTCCCCCGCCCGCCCTGCCGGTCGAGCCGTGGCACAAGTGTTGCGATTCCCACGGGCCGGCGGGCTCTGCGGCTGGAGGCCCGGGCACCCGGGGCCCGGGAGACGGGGCGGACACAGAGGGGTTTGTAGACACGCTGACCTCCGCGCTCCCGCTCTGAAAGGGCCTGAAAGGAGCCGTTTATGGTACATTACCAGTCAAGGGCTCAGGTACCAGCGCCTTGTGTCGGGAAGCCCCGGCGGCCGCCCGTGCTGCAGGTGTCCACTATACAAACGCCCGGGAGGAGGCAGGACGCCGGGGAGGGCTGGGGAGGGGCGCCAGGCCGCGCCGCGCCAGCCGCTCGCGCAATTTCGCTCTTTCTCTTCTGCGGCGAGAACAGCCGGCCTGGGGCGCAGACCCAGGTCCTGGGGGTTGGGGGTGGTAGAGAAAGCAGCGGGATGGGGGTGGGGAATCGGGCAGCGCCTACAGTACGTTATTTATGGGTTGCATTTCATGGAAAGGGGGGTCGGGGAAAGCTTTGAGCCTCTGCCCAGCCCCGACCCAGTTTCAAGGCTGAGGGCACAGAGAGATCACGGGAGACTGGAACTCCCCAGTGGAGGCCGGCGCTGGGCCGGGCAAGGAAGAGGCATTTTGCCGGCCTGTTGGGCTGCTTGGGCCACTTGGGCCCCCAGGGGCCTGCCCGGATTTAATTCGAACTTTCCCCATTTCTGTCCATCGTCTCCCTGTCGATCTTCCTGTGCACAGATGGGCCTGAGGCCTCTCCCCAGCGCCAGTCACTTCCGACCCAGAGGAAACCAAGGAAGACCTTACCCTCAGTAGGTAACCTCGTGGGCCCCTCTGCCCCTGCAAGACCCGGCAAGCAGAGAATTGGCTTCTATAAAGGAACACCTGGAAATGCTTTTTCCCTTGGGGAGGAGATTGTTAATGGAGTTTACTACCTAAGTCGGTCCTTAAGCCTTCACGGGGCCAAAATTCTAATAAAGAAAAATAGTACCGCAAGACAACCCAAACACCACTGCCAGGATACTAAGCAAGACAATTTTTAAAAAAATAACAAATGACTTAATGATTTTCAGAGCCAACTAGAAAAAGAGAATGAGCAGACAGAAATCTCAGGTGTGTCTGTAGGAAGCCTCCAGATACTCCCAAAAGTTTCAGAGGTTGTCTGCCTTGCTTCTTTATCTAATACTATCTGGAAACGTCTTCCTTCTGCAGCTCCATCATCATCATCATCATTATTTTTACATGTCACCTCTGATTAAAATTAACCTCTGAATATGACTGAATGCTTTTTTCTTAAAGTAAGAGGAATTGGACAAGGAATGGTGAAGAGGATGAAGAAGGGGGTGTGTCTGAAAAGAATAGTTTGAGAGAATGAAGGGGAAGGAATAGATTCCTTACAAGATGAAAGAAAGCCTTTCCCATCTGAAAAACAAAGAAACAAAAAATCACCACTGTTTTATCATCACGGTCACAACTAAACTTTCTGAATAAGTTATCCAAAGGAGGAGGTTTCTATTCCCTCACCCTTGTTTGGTCCTCAGCACACTGCATCTGGCCCACACTCATTCTGGAGCTCTCACTCATTTAGTCATTTTCACCAGGAACTTCCATGGCCCCCAGTTTAAGGATACTTTTTGACCTCATCATACCTAAACCTTCAGTAAACAGGCCTGCCATTCATCCTGATACCAACAGCAGAATCCTCAGTACCATCTTTTGTTTCTCTGTCTCCTCCAAGCCCACAGTCAATAAGACACCAGGTCCTAAAATGCTGTTTGCAAACCATTTCTCCAATCTGCTCAACCACTACCTAGTTCAAGCCTTCATAATCTCTCAGCTGTTCTTCTGCAGCTTTCTGATCAGACTCCCTGCCTTTAATCTTGCTTTACTTCAATCTGTTTTCCAATCCTGCGGCTTCTGTATCCTTTCTAAGTAGCAGACTTGATCGTGCTATCTCCGGCTTTGAACCCTTCCCTGATTAATTACATATAAATTATAAACATGGGCTACTGTACTAATTGATTACATACATCGTAAAGAATCAGACTGACAGATTTTAAAAGAATGAGATACTGCTTCCCCGGTGGTCCAGTGGTTAAGAATCTGTCTTGCAATGCGGGAGAAACAGGTTAGATCCCTAGTCTGGGAAGATCCCACATGCCTCAGAACAACTCAGCCCATGTGCCACAACTGCTGAAGCCCATGAGCTCTAGAGCCTGGGCTCCACAATAAGAGAAGTCACCACAATGAGAAGCCGCACACTGCAACCGGAGAGTAGCCCCCTCTTGCTGCACCTAGAGGAAACCCTGCTCAGCAATGAGGACCCAGTGCAGCCAATACATAAATAATAAAATATATATAAGAGTGAGATAAAAATACAGATGACAGCTCAGATATTTTCTTCCAAAACCCCAGTGGATCTAATTCTACACTCTGGAAATATCTGGTCCATATTTTATGCCAATATCCTTAACACAGCTTAGAAATTTCCTTTTACTCTTGCCTGGAAAATCCCATGGACGGAGGAGCCTGGTAGGCTGCAGTCCATGGGGTTGACTGAGCGACTTCCCTTTCACTTTTCACTTTCATGCATTGGAGAAGGAAATGGCAACCCACTCCAGTGTTCTTGCCTGGAGAATCCCAGGGACGGGGGAGCCTGGTGGGCTGCCATCTATGGGTCACACAGAGTCGGACAGGACTGAAGTGACTTAGCAGCAGCAGACCCTGCCTACAATTCCATTCTCATATCTTTCTTTACTTGATCCGTAACAAAGTTCTTTTATATTTCTGAATGCCATGATAACCATTCTCTGTCTTTGCTTTGTGTTTATTTCAACCTCTACTCTCTGTTCCCTCTAGTCTGTAAGCACCATGAAAAAAAGGATCTGTTCTATTTACTGTTCTGTGACTACTGCTTATCACAGTTCTCAGCACAGAATTGGTCTTCAACATTTATTCTGTAAATAAGCGTGGTACTTCTTGGAAGAAGTCATGTTTTCTATAAAGATATTGGAAAGCAGAGAAAAACTGACCCACAGAAAAAGAAAAGAATGAAGCAGGGACACAGAGGGGACCAGAAAGAAGCACAAAGAAGGTGGAGGGAATGTCCCAGCATCTTTCCAGATCATGGTATGCTAACTAGGATAAAAGTTGCTGCTGCTAAGTCGCTTCAGTCATGTCTGACTCTGTGCAACCAAGTAGATAGCAGCCCACTAGGCTCCTCTGTCCCTGGGATTCTCCAGGCAAGAACACTGGAGTGGGTTGCCATTTCCTTCTCCAATGCATGAAAGTGAAAAGTGAAAGTGAAGTCTCTCAGTCGTGTCCGACTCTTAGTGACCCCACAGACTGCAGCCCACCAGGCTCCTCTGCCCATGGGATTTTCCAGGCAAGAGTACTGGAGTGGGGTGCCATTGCCTTCTCCAAGGATACAAGTTAGACTGCCCTATAAAAGAGTTGAAATATATAGTGGTTTAAATTAGATAATTTATTTCCCTCTCACAAAACTAAAACAAAACTGAATAGGTTTGTGGGATCTAAATGATGTAGGAGACTCAGACTCCTTTAGCTAGTTACTTTTCCATCCTAAATACGTAGCTTTCTACTAATGGTTCAAAATGGCTGCTCCAACTCTTGCCATTGTGTTGGCATTCCAACCAGTAGGAAGAGAGAACGTAGCCAGGTGGGACATGTCCTTCCTCTTCAAAGAGCCCCAAAGGTGAATATCACTTATACCCCAAAGCCAGTTTCATCACTACACTGAGCTGCAAGAATGATTAGAAAATGTGGTTTTTATTCTGAGTGTCCATGTGCCCAGCAAAAATTATGGGTTTCTATTCATATAGATATGGAGGAGAATTTTCAGTCTCTGAGACTCCTGGTACTACTGTCTTCCTGAGGCCTAGCTACGTTCCTGTTCATGGATTGTAGGACATACCCTTAATCCCATATCATAGCCCCCTTTTAATGTTTGTTAGTTCATGTTGATTTCCATTACCTGAAGCCAAGAGATTTAAAACTGACACAGGTACATCAGATAAGCCAATTTATGCTGGAGTAGCCACCCCCCAAATCTCAGTGGCCTCACAAAACAGAAGTTTATTTCTAGTCCAGGTTCCCTGTTCTACTCGAGTTTGCAAGGGGACCCTGTTCATCATTAGTCATTTAAGGTCCCAGGATGACAGATGCTTGGCCTTAAGCTGTGTTTCTGCCATCCTTATGGAAAAGAGAAGCAACAGAGCCAAATAATACACAGGCTCTTAAAGCTTCTTCCTGGGGGTTTCCCTGGTGGAAAATATTGGAACTGTCATCTGTATTTTTAATCTCATTCTTATATATGTATATATATAATAATTACATATGTTTATATTTATTTATTTGTTTATTGGCTATACTAAGTTCTCGTTGGAGAAGGCAATGGCACCCCACTCCAGTACTCTTGCCTGGCAAATCCCATGGACGGAGGAGCCTGGAAGGCTGCAGTTCATGGGGTCGCTAAGAGTCGGACAGGACTGAGGGACTTCACTTTCACTTTTCACTTTCATGCATCGGAGAAGGAAATGGCAACCCACTCCAGTGTTCTTGCCTGGAGAATCCCGGGGATGGGGGAGCCTGGTGGGCTGCCATCTATGGGGTCACACAGAGTCGGACACTACTGAAGCGACTTAGCAGCAGCAGCAGCAAGTTCTTGTTGCCCCAGTGCAGCAACGAAACCCAGCACAGCCAAAAATAAATAAATAAATCTTAAAAAGAAAAACTTCCTCCTGGTCTGCCCCTGCCTGGAATAAGCCATTCCTCTAAGGATCTCTGGAACCTGTAAGTCGACGAGAATGGTTTTTAGAAACCAAGATCTAAGAACAAAATGTATTCACTGCTACAAGGACCCTTTTAGCAGACAGAGCTAGGAGAAAACAAGAAGAATGTACATATACAAGTACTTCTATGTGGAGAGTGGAGAAGGAAATGGTAACCCACTCCAGTATTCTTGCCTGGAGAATCCCATGGACAAAGGAGCCTGGTGGGCTACAGTCCACAGGGTCAGAAAGAGTCGGACACGACTGAGTGACTTCACTTTCACTTTCTATGTTTATATCTATATCCACATGTCTCTATCTATACCTTTTAGTCTTTCTCCTTTCCACATTTACAACTTCTTCTCTAACAGTGAAAAACCCAGTTCTCATTATTTTCAATATATTTACTCATTTATTCACTCCTAGATCACACAGAAAGTTGTTTTAAAATTGCTAACCTATACCACTGTGAAAATTAGACCTACTAAAGCAGTTTAGAATTTATTTATAGTTCTTTTTGCCCTGGGTCTGAATATAATGTGTTCAAAATGTACTTGCATCACTACTAATAGAAGTGAAAGTCGCTCAGTCGTGTCTGACTCTTTGTGACACCATGGACTATACAGTCCATGGACTTCTCCAGGCCAGAATACTGGAGTGGGTAGCTGCTCCCTTCTCCCGGGGATCTTCCCAACCCAGGGATCAAATCCAGGTCTCCCACATTACAGGCGGATTCTTTACCAGTCCCCAGGGAAGCCCAAATATTATCACTACTAATAATATTTTTTAAGCACCAGGGAAATTACAACAATAAAATTTCACTATTGAACATGAAGGAAAAGAAAAGCTTCCTCCTGGTAGTGACATGGCATTTTCACTCATCTTTTATTAACCCAAGCAAATTATATGGCTACATCTCATCTCAAAGAAGAGAGGGAAATACAAGCTTATGACCCACCTGGAAGAAGACCTGTGGCTTGTCTGTCCAGCTCCCATGGACAGAGGGGACATCCCATGATGGAAGGGGATGTCCTATTCTGGAGGGGATGTCTTACAATGGAAGCTTTTTGGATTAATTCTTACTGCAAAGCACCCAGAAAGCATAATATCATCCTCCACACCTTCCCTTCTTCCCTGCTCACACCTGCCTGGCTGAAGAGGAAAAGTGTTCCTTAAGGACTGGGGACCTGTAAGGTCAATGACAACAGAAATCTCTCACGTCACTCTAAATCGGGGCAGGGAAGAGTCATAAAATGGATACCGGCATGCAGGGCTCAGCTTCCCCCAGGACATCTCAACACTCTTAGCAGTCTTTGCACATTTTCCTAGCTCCATCTTGGATTTTGAGAGTAGGTTTGTACTCTGGTCTGGTAGTTCCAAATGTCTGAATAAAATACAAGGAAGACGAGAAAGCAGGAAGACAGTCGACCATAAGGTCAGTGCTGGGAAATGGGTTCCAAGGCTGGCTGAAGGCTACATAAAGGTGAGAGTCAAGGTTCTTGAGGCAGTCTCTGACTATCCCCCAAATAGTGCCTGCAATAGGCTACATGGCAAGAACTCAGCCCTGCGATGGATGGCATTACCTTTCAAGGGCACTAATAAAACGCCAGAGAGATGACTATCTGGTAGCTATATGTTGTTTACACTTTGGTGACCTCTGACTGAGATGGATGACCCAGAAGTAATTGGCTTTCAAAAGAGCAAAAAGGAAAAGTTGAAGCCCTGGGCATTCTCTGAGAACACGGGTCTTGGTGGAGCATAGATGTGATCACCATAAGGCCACACCATACCTGGCATGGAAATGTGGACGGAGGCAGGACCAAGAAAGGAGATGGATAAAGGACCATTGAGAGGTGCTGACCCTGGTTTGCTTGCAGGGGGGTCTATAGCATCCCACAGATTTGCTGGCAAACACATCCTTAGTAAGTAAGTAAGTAGTCACTCAGTCGTGTCCGACTCTTTGTGAGCCTGTGGACTGTAGCCCACCAGGCTCCTCAGTCCATGGGATTCTCCAAGCAAGAATACTGGAGTGGGTTGCCATTTCTTTCTCCAGGGGATCTTCCTGACCCAGGGATCGAACCCAGGTCTCCCACATTGGAGGCAGATGCTTTAACCTCTGAGCCACCAGGGACTGCAGGCCTTCCATTGTCGTCACCCTATTCAGCTTCCTAGGGACATATTGCTCCTCTTGTAGTCAGACTCACTCAAGACTCAACTGACTCAGTACTGCTCCCTTTATGAACCACCCCCACCCCCCGCAAGCCCTCACCCTCATGCTGAGCCTTTAAACCTCAGCAACAGCCCTTACTATGCTGGTTTATAATACTCTCTCCCCTCTCTCTTACTACCCTAAGAATGCATTAAGGCAGTAGTCCCCAGCCTTCTTGGCACCTGGGACCAGTTTCATGGAAGACAATTTTCCCATGGACTGAGGGGGTGGGGAGGAAGGCTTCAGGATGATTCAGGCGCATAACATTTATTGTGCACTTTATTACTATTACATCAGCTCCATCTCATATCATCAGACATTAGATCCTGAGGGTTTGGGACCCCTGTCCCATGTTAAGACACAGAGACTCTCTCTGATCCCCAACTTAACACAGTGACTAAACATAGTTGATGCGTAAAACATTTTTCTCAAAGAGATCAATAAATTAAGCCTTAAAACAGGGTGCCTTTACATTTTCTCAGAATTTCCACATTGCTTTTAACTTTGTATGCTTTTAACATGACGTGACAATTCAGCTTGAAAAAATATAATTGATTGGCATATATAGACTAAGAATCTCCAAAGTGAACAAGATGTTCCATTGGGATACAGGAAAACATTTAGGATACCTAATATACTCATCTTCCTAAAATTTCTTTTGGTATGGGGCATGTTTAAAAATGTAATGTGTGCATGCTGCATTGCTTCAGTTGTGTCCAGCTCTTGGACCCCATGGACCTTAGCTTGCCAGGTTCCTCTGTCCATGGGATTCTCTAAAGCAAGAATATTGGAGTGAGTTGCCATGCCCTCCTACAGGGAACCTTCCTGACCCAGCGTTCAAACTCACATCTCCCGCACTGGCAAGCAGGTTCTTTACCACTAGCACATACAGTGTATTGATACAGTCTTATTTCTATGTGATTTTCTATACATAAATAGATAAATTCACTGGTAGAGCAGATAATCAAAAATGGTAATGATAAGGTGTTACTGACTCAATGGGCATGAGTCTGAGCAAACTCCAGAGATGGTAAAGGACAGGGAAGCCTGGTTTGCTGCAGGCCATGGGGTCGCAGAGACAGACATGACTGAGTGATTGAACAAAGGTGTGCTATCCTCCCCCCTCCATGGACACACAGAATACGTCTCTCTCCTCATTTGCTAACATCCCAAGTACTAACTGGGAATATGGTCACTGAACTCAAGACCACATTTGTCACCTTCCCTCGTAGCTAGATGTGGCCATATGATGGCTCAGGCCAACCGAATGTGAACTGCAGTGATATATGCAACATTCAGGCGATGATCTTGAAAGGCACGTACCCTTCCTCTTTCCTTCTTCTTGCTGGCTGGGATGCAGACATAATGGCAGGAGCTAGAGCAGCCATTTTGGACTCAGGATTTGAAGCCATGTTTCAGGAAGATAGAGCAACAAATTACAAGGAAGTTTGATCCTACCCCCTAAGCATTTAGCCATCATATAAACTTCAGGTTGTTTATGCTTGGACTTTTACTAGAAAGACAAAAATGTTATATTGTCTTTATATATTTGTTACAGAAGCCAGAACTTTATTCAGAATAATGCAAGGTTTGTGGTAAAAATAAAAAGGAGATCAGCCCTGGGATTTCTTTGGAAGGAATGATGCTAAAGCTGAAACTCCAGTACTTTGGCCACCTCATGCGAAGAGTTGACTCATTGGAAAAGACTCTGAGGCTGGGAGGGATTGGGGGCAGGAGGAGAAGGGGATGACAGAGGATGAGATGGCTGGATGGTATCACCGACTCGATGGACATGAGTTTGAGTGAACTCCAGGAGTTGGTGATGGACAGGGAGGCCTGGCGTGCTGGGGTTCATGGGGTCACAAAGAGTCGGACACGACTGAGCGACTGAACTGAACAGACTCAACTGAACTTTTTAAATGATTCCTTTATACAGACAATTGGGGCTCAAGGTGAAAGCTACCAATGATGTAGAACCCTTCAGGTTTTTTCTAATGTCTATGATATTACCTCTTATTCATATTATTTCCTCTTGTATTTTATAGACATTTAATAAAAACGTATTCAATACTGTATGGTACACTTGAAAGTTGGTACAAGAACAGAGTATTAATGTTCCCACTATAATAGAAAAAACAACAGGATGTGTTAACTCATCCTATTTAGGTAAACATTTTGCAATATATGCATATATCAGATAATCACATTGAACACATTATGACGTTATATGTCAACTATATTTTTGTAAAGCTTGAGGGGGGAAGGAAAAAAACCTACTGGTTAACCCACTGAGTATAGAGGGAAACAGGAAGAAACTGGCATTTTTTGAGTGCCACTTTGTATCAGATATTGTACATACATCATTTCACTTCCCACAGCCATCCTTAAGGTAGATATTATTTCTTCCCATATCTATAGCCAATGAAACTAGAGCTCAGCAAGTTAAATAACATATACAGTAAGGCACAACTGGGAGAGGTGGTACTTGAATTTGAACTCAGAACTATGATGTTCATGCCTGTCCATCCCCACACAGAAATATCTCAAATACTTTCTCTTCCAAACTGTCAAACTCTTCCTCTTGTCTCTTCCCCTTTCTAATTCTGCTCCATGTCCTTCTTACTTTACTCCCTGCCCCCTTTCCTCTCTGCCGTTTAATCCTTCACCTGAAGTCAAACACATGTATTTGATGATCACCTAGAACAGTATTCCTCAAACTTGACTCCAAATATATGTATGCATTTATATGTGTGTATAAATGGCAACCCACTCCAGTGTTCTTGCCTTGAGAATTCCAGGGACGGGGGAGCCTGGTGGGCTGCCATCTATGGGGTTGCACAGAGTCGGACACGACTGAAGCAACTGAGCATACACATATATAAAACACATAGACCATGTATGTCCTTATATATAATCCCCACACTTTCCACAGAAAAACAAAGCAAATCAACAACAATACGCGTTCGTGAGTCCTGCATGTCAGCTTAAATGATCATTAAAATGAAATCGGTGAAGGATAAAGATGTGGTATATACACGATGGAGGACTACTCAGCCGTAAAAAAAAAAAAGAATGAAAGAGTGCCGTTTGCAACAACACGAACGGAGCTGGAGGCTATCACACTAACTGGAGTAAGCCAGAGACAAATGGGTGATGTTGCTTATACATGGAATCTAAAAAAATGAACTTACTTACAAAATAGACTCCGAGAAACAGAAAACAAACTTGTGGGAACCAAAGGGGAAAGGGGAGGAGGGACTGATTAGGAATTTGGAGTTAAAACATACACACTACTATATATAAACTAGATAACCAACAAGGACCTATTGGATAGCACGTGGAACTATACTCAGTATCTTCTAATAACCTACAATGGAAAAGTGAAAGTGAACATGAAGTCGCTCGGTCGTGTCCGACTCTTTGCGACCCGTGGACTGTAGCCCACCAAGCTCCTCTTTCCATGGGATTCTCCAGGCAAGAATACTGGAGTGGGTTGCCATTTCCTTCTCCAGGGGATCTTCCCAACCCAGGGATCGAACCCAGGTCTCCCACATTGCAGGCAGACACTTTAACCTCTGCACCACCAGGGAAACCTACAATGGAAGAGAATGTAAAAAATGAATGTATATATCTATATATAAATCACTTTGCTGTATGTACACCTGAAACAAGCACAACATTGTAAACTATTTCAATAAAAGATTTAAACAGAATTGCTTAAATATTTGCAGACATAATATTGGAATAAACTCTTTATGTGTGTTTTTCTTATATCACTACAAAACTAAACACATTAAAATAATTTTAAAACTTCAAGTCAATAAGATTCTAATTAACTTTATATTTTTTAATTAACTTTAATTTAATGTGATACAACCTAGTTGTGATGACATTTGCCCCTTACAAAGCTGACATGATGTTGGTCCCAATCTTCAGCCCACTGTGGGTCTCATTCATTTCTCCACCAGTTTAATTAAACTATGATAGCTTTGTTTATCTAGCTTGTTTGGCAGTTATTTGGTTTCTTGGCACCAGCACAATGTCTGTCTATCTTCTTTGAGGTGAGGTGAAGTCGCTCAGTCGTGTCCGACTGTTTGCGACCCCATAGATTGTAGCCTACCAGGCTCCTCCATCCATGGGATTTTCCAGGCAAGAGTACTGGAGTGGGCTGCCATTTCCTTCTCCAGAGGATCTTCCCAACCCAGGGATCGAACCCGGGTCTCCCACATTATAGGCAGACGCTTTACCGTCTGAGCCACCAGGGAAACCATTTCAATATCTTCTTTAGGCCAGAGCAATTAAAACAGACTGGCCCCACCATGGTCTTACCTTAGAGGAGGAAATGGCAATTCACTCCCATATTCTTGCCTGGAAAATGCCATGGACAAGAGAACCTGGTGGGCTATAGTCCATGGTGTTGCGAAGAGTCTGACATGACCGAAGCAACTTAGCACATAAAGCACACACCACGGTCTTAAATATAAATTCAGGTTCAGACTCCAAGTTCAAGGTAGGGCTAAGTTTTTGGGTGGCCATTCAGGTGGACCAGAATATGCTCAGCCTTTGTTGTCAGTGTTTTTTAAGATTATCGTCTCCAGGGACTTCCCTGATGGTCTAACGACTAGACCACGTTCCCAGTGGCTAACGACTCCTTGCCCCCTATGCAGGGGGCTCATGTTCGATCCCTGGTCAGGGAATTAGATTCTGCATGCCAAGAGTTCGCATGCCACAACTAAAGATCCCACATGCCACAACCAAAACCCGGTGCAGCCAAGTAAATAAATATGTCTAAAAAGACAACTACCACTTATACGTGGTCACAAGATTGGAGGAAGAAAAGTTATAACTGGACTTCACTGGTGGCCCAGTGTATAACAATCTGCCTTCCGATGCAGGGGACCTGGGCTCAATTCTTGGTCAGGGAAGACCCCACATGCTTGGGGCAAGTAAGCCGGTGCAGCACAGCTGCTGAGCCTGCACTCTAGAGTCCCTGCCCTGCAACAGGAGAAGCCACAGCGATGAGAAGCCCATGCGCTGCAACTAGAGAGTAGGCCTCGTGCAGCGGGTGCACAGCAGCCAAAAGTAAGTATGTATTTTTTGAAGTTATAAATAGCTTGTGAAGCCTTCCTTTGAGAAGTACAGATCTGCAGAAATGAGAGAGGTCCAGTGATAGGACCCTCCCCAGGAAAATCAAACTCCTGGGTATGGAAAGCGTCCCTTAGTTATGAAGAGGGAAAAGTCTGTAAAGACGAGCTATTGATTACAGAGGCAGGGGCAGATTACAAAGCGACCGCTTTCTGTTAACGAGCCTGGCTAGTTTTTCCTTGCAGGTAAGGAAAGGTGTCTGGCTTCTCTCTGCAGGGCTGGTGAGAATGGAGGAGTAAGAGAGCAATTCCAGCTCTCACCCTGTTCCTGCCTTCCAGGCCCTGGTGTTTGTTCAGCTAACCAGTGTCTCTGGGGAGGACAATGCAAAAGAGAAGCAGCAGACACGGCCTGCGTGAACGCTCCCAGCTAAGAGCTGGCATCCTGCTCCATGCCTTTCCAGGCTTTGCTGTGGGGGCATCCTCTGTGAATGGGCCACTTTTCCAGCTCCCCCCACTCATAACCAAGAGCATTAGTGAGATACTGTCACCAGGCCCAATCAAAGCTGTGAGAACAGCTGAATAGAGATCCGGTGCTTCTTCCAGTGTCTGTGGTGAGTCAGTCTCAGTGCTGGGTGATAGATTTGTTGATATTTGCTGTTCTTATTGCTTAGTTGGTCAGTCATGTTCAGCTTTTTATGACCCCATGGACTGTAGCCCACCAGGTTCCTCTGTCCGTGGGCTTCTCCAGGCAAGAATACTAGAGTGGGTTGCCATTTTCTTCTCCAGGGAATCTTCCAGACCCAGGGGTCAAACATGCATCTCCTGAATTGGCAGGCAGATTCTTGACCCCTGAGCCACCTGGGAAGCCCTTGCTGATATTGGTCCACTACAAATCCAGGAGCTCACATAGAGGTGGGTGAAGCCAAGAGGAATGATTCCTACTTGACTAGTGACTCCTATGTATGCTTAATGATACATTCTCATCCACTCCACCAATGTTTACTGAGCCTACAAACCTGCTTTGTGCTAGTCACTCAGTCGTGTCTGGCTCTTTGTGACCCCATGGACTATAGCCTTCCAGGTTCCTCCATCCATGGAATTCTCCAGGCAAGAATACTGGAGTGGGTTGCCATTCCCATCTCCAGGGGATCTTCCCAACCCAGGAATCGAACCCAGGTCTCCAGCATTGCAGGTAGATTCTTCACCATCTGAGCCACCAGGGAAGCCCAACAAACCTACTGCTGCTAAATAAATAAATAGAAACGAGCAAATAAAGTCAGACAAACACTACTCTGTGCCCAGCGCTGAGTAGGTGTTTGTTGTTAACTCACATAATCCTCACAATAACCCAATGAGGTAGCTGTTTTTTTTAAAGATGTTTTTAAAATGTGGACTGTTTTTAAAGTCTGTATTGAATTTGTTACAAGATTGCTTCTGTTTTTTATGTTTAGTTTTTTGACCTCAAAGCTCATAGCATCTTAGCTCCCTGACCAGGGACTGAACCTGAAACCCCTGCATTGGAAAGTGAAGTATACGAACCTGCTTTGTGTTAGTCACTCAGTCGTGTCTGGCTCTTTGTGACCCCATGGACTATAGCCCTCCAGGTTCCTCCATCCATGGAATTCTCCAGGCAAGAATGCTGGAGTGGGTTGCCATTCCCTTCTCCAGGGGATCTTCCCAACCCAGGAATCAAACCCAGGTCTCCAGCATTGCAGGTAGATTCTTCACCATCTGAGCCACCAGGGAAGCCCAACAAACCTACTGCTGCTAAATAAATAAATAGAAACGAGCAAATAAAGTCAGACAAACACTACTCTGTGCCCAGCGCTGAGTAGGTGTTTGTTGTTAACTCACTTAATCCTCACAATAACCCAATGAGGTAGTTGTTTTTTTTAAAGATGTTTTTAAAATGTGGACTGTTTTTAAAGTCTGTATTGAATTTGTTACAAGATTGCTTCTGTTTTTTATGTTTAGTTTTTTGACCTCAAAGCTCATAGCATCTTAGCTCCCTGAACAGGGACTGAACCTGAAACCCCTGCATTGGAAAGTGAAGTCTTAACTGCTGGACCACCAGGGAAGTCCTGAGGTAGTTCAGTTCAGTTCAGTCGCTCAGTCGTGTCCGGCTCTTTGCGACCCCATGAATCACAGCACACCAGGCCTCCCTGTCTATCACCATCTCCCGGAGTTCACTCAGACTCACGTCCATCGAGTCCGTGATGCCATCCAGCCATCTCATCCTCTGTCGTCCCCTTCTCCTCCTGCCCCCAATCCCTCCCAGCATCAGAGTCTTTTCCAATGAGTCAACTCTTCACATGAGGTGGCCAAAGTACTAGAGTTTCATCTTTAGCATCATTCAGTAGTGTTATATTAATAATTTCTTCTTGTATATGCAGGCATGGAGGCTCAGGGATGTTAGCTAACTTGCCCAAACAGCTAGTCAGTGGCAGAGCAGCTGGAATCCAGGCAGCCAGGCTTTGGAGCCTATACTTATGAGCTCTGTGCTTCCCGGCCTCTCTGGGGGGCCAGTGGATAGTGGAATGCCCTTTTCTTTGCAAAAAAAAAAAAAAGGCTCAAACCTCTAGCAGGGTCCAAACTGAGAGGGGTCCTGTGGTGGCAAAACCTGAGGCCTGGGGACTTCCCCAGTGGTCCAGTGGCTAAGACTGCATACTCCCAATGCAAGGGGCATGGGTTCAATTCCTGGTCGGGGACTAGGTCCCATGTGCCACAGTGAAGACCTGGTGCAGCCAAATAAATAAATATTAAAAAGAAAAAACACCTAGGGTCTGTGTAGAGTGCTTATTTCTTGGAATGTTCAAGCATGAAAACTGTATTCCAGACTTATAGGCAACTTTTCTAAATAACTGGAATTGCTTCCCAGGTGGTGCTAGTGGTAAAGAACCTGCTTGCTAGTGCAGAAGACCTAAGAAATGTGGGTTCAATCCCTGGGACAGGAAGATCTCCTGGAGAAGGACATAGCAACCCACTCTAGTATTCTTGCCTGGAGAATCCCATGGACAGAGGAGCCTGGAGGGCCACAGTCCATAGTGTTGCAAACAGTCGGACAGGACTCAGTGACTGAGCTTATACACATTTGACTGATAGCAGGCATGTGCCTGCTTGAGCTGGGCACCAGCCAGCATAAGCTTCTTCAAGTACAGATTAACCTGGCTGAGGGAAAGTTTTGCTCTAGGCAGGATTTTAAGGAACAAGAAAAAAATGCCACTGTAATACCCTATATTTTCAGGACCACTGAAAAGAGTGACAGCTAAGGTATCAATGAGAAGAGGTAGAAAAATTTCCAAGGGAATCACAATCTAGTGGTCTGCTAGGCAAGGAAGAAAGTCAGTCCACAAGCGGAACACAAAGGCTATTCTGAGAGAGACTCAACTGTGAGTTCTTAGGAGTGAGTGGTCCTTCGAGTGAAAATGAAATTATCTGAGGGTGAAGTCCTACAATGAACCATCATGCCACCATTAAAACCTGTCACCACAAGTGCCACCTGGGAAGCCCAAATATTCCACAGTATAGAACCATAATTCACTTAAGGCCCTATGGACGGACATGAAACAAACAAACAAAGAGAACAGCTTTAAAGAAAAACAAACAGAAAAAAGCTCCAAATTTCTATTAATTTTTTTTTCCTTCTCACTGCTCACCATGGAGGCCAAAACACAGAAGTCTGATTATAATGACCTGCAATGTTTACCTTACTAAAGACCAAACACCTTTTGGAATAACAAGACTGAAGACAAAGCTCAGAAGCTTTATTCATCAAACAAACCATGGCATGCCAGAAAACACTTATTTGGAGAAGGATATCAGCGTTTTGGTGTTTCTCCCTCCAAAGATTAATGTTTAACGATGAGAAATGCAAGAAGGAATGTAGTGGGTGTTGGGTATTGGCCTTTTCGTCTGTTTCATGGCAGCCATGGCAGCCGCGCGCATCCTGCCCTCATTCCCAGGTGGGACACAGCTCAGCTTCTTCTTTTTTTCTTTAAGGCTGAGTAGCTTCAGAGTGGATAATGTCTGATGGAAACCCTGGAAAACAATGCTGACCCCTCCCCACACCCTCATGCTGGAAACCCACGTTTCTGCTCTTGTGGCTCCATGGTGCCAGCTGTATCACTCCGGGATGCTGACTGGGTCTTTCTGAATCTAACTGCTTGCAAACAATCAAAACACCTGACCAGTGCATCTCCCAGAGCTGAGTTAGCAAACAAGAGGGTCCATGTGAAAATCATATTTCATCAGCTACCTTCAGTGTAGAGACAGGAGGGGCAGGAAGATGCTACTTAAGGCAAGTGAGATATGGAGTCAGCCAGCCTGGGCGGAATTTGGTTCCCTTCTCTGACGGGCCATCGTAGCCCTAGGTTTATGGCCGAGTTTCTTCTGCTCAGTGGTTGAAATAAGGAGGATGTCCTCCAGCAGCATTTTGAGGACAAGGGATAAACAGAAGTAAAAGCGCTCTCCAAAATGCTCATCTCCATATTTTCTACCTTTGTATTATTCCTTCCACCCATCTTGTGATAAACATAAGAGCTTCAAACCAAACCAAGGAGCTCAGGCTAGTAGGATGGAGAAGGCAATGGCAACACACTCCAGGACTCTTGCCTGGGAAATCCCATGGACAGTAGGCTGCAGTCTACGGGGTCAGACAGAGTCGGACACGACTGATGTGACTTAGCAGCAGCAGCAGCAGGCTAGTAGGAAGGACAGTAGAAAGCCAGAGAGAGGGACTTCCCTCGTAGTCCAGGGGCTGAGACTCAGGGCCCAGTTTCAGTTCCTGGTGGGGGAACTAGGTCCCACATGCTGCAACTAAGACTTAGCATGTCGAGACTAAAGACTCCACACGCTATAACTAGAAGAACTCGCACCCTTGTGCTGCAACAAAGATTCCACGTACGGCGACCAGACCCAGTGCATCCAAATTAATTGATTTAATGCAAGAAATTTTAAAAAAGAAAACCAGAGAGAAGTCACCATGGCATTGGAAGACACAGTAAGTTAATAAAGGGTAAAGTAAAGAGAAGATGAAGAGGATGATAGGTAGGCAGGGCTAGTTCAAGGAAAGCCTTTGAAGTCATGTCAAGGAGTCTGGCATCCACTAGGCCAGTCCTTTCCAGGATGGCATAAGATGGCACCTGATCAGAGTGCCCTTTCTGAGTGGAAAAATCATCCATAATCTATATAGTGTGACTTTGTGGGGCAGAGAAAGTCCCATGAGCCCATATTTAATTCTGTATTCTTTGCCTTATGTTGGAAATTGCACCATTCAGTGATTCCTTTCTCAGCACATCAGAAGGTGTGGTGATATCCACAGTGTAGCAAGGACTCTGGAGAGGCCAGGAAGGTGGTGTGTGGTAATCTGGGCTGGCTCAGAATGGGACCCAGGCCGACTACATTGCACATCAATATAAATTCACCTTTTATGAGTCTGCTCTCAGCAGCCAGTGGAACCAGCACTGGGCTGGCGTGGACTGGGATTGATAGTAACCTGCTGTGTGACCTTAGGGAAGTCACCAGACTTTTCTGGGCATCAGAGGCCTTTCAGCATCATCATTCCATTGAGGGTGGGTTGATGAGGGCCCTCAAGTGAAAAGAGAAAGTTTTCATAGAATGGGGGAGGGGAATGGTAAAGAAAGGTGAAACACGACACTTGTAAGTACAATTCAGCCACCTGGTATCACCTCTGTGTTCAAGAGTGGGGAACAGGGACAATTTACGTCAATGGGAAATTAACATGGACCCATTTTCAAGTTGGGAGACAGACCATGAGTCACACACACCTGCTTGCAAGCACTAAGTGAGGAGCATGGGACTCTGGCGGGGAGACAGCCGCACCCTATTTCTCCTGCAGGGAGGACATGTGCCGAGGAGTGTCCAGCACTGTGGAGCCACACGAAGGCGGGGCAAACGGTGGAGAACCTGGAACCCCAACCTTTATGGCTGCTTTGCCTAGAATCCATTCTGGGCAGGAGACAGGGATCTAGGCTCCAACCTTCCAGTCATGGTTCTGAAAAGCCAGGGGAAGACTCTAGAAATGTTTTCTGGGCAAGCAAGGAGCAGGTATTCAGGTCGGAGACCCCTGAGACAGAGAGAGCTGAGAGAGATAGAGACGATGGGTACAAGGGCAGACAGACGCAGCAATGCCCCACAGCCCTTGCCAGACATTCTCCTGAAACCGAGAAGCTTAAAGATGGCCTGAGGCTTCTGGCAGCCCCAAAGGCAGTGTGGTAGGAGCCTTCTGGGCCTAGGAGGACAGGTGCCACTGAGAGACTTGAAAACAATCTCAAGGCTTCACCAGGATCTGACGCTAAAAAAAAAAGTCAAGCACCTAGCCACTGTCCAACCTTAGGGGCCAGATGTTGTTTCATACTGAGGCAGGAACAAGGTTAGGGGACGTCTCTCTTGAGGACAGAGGACAGAGCAGAGAAGCTTCGGGCTTAGCAGAGGGTGGAGAAACTTTTGACTCTGGGACCAGCCCTGTCCCTCTGCCCTGAAGTACCTGAAACCTTGTGTTCTTGTTTGATTCCACACTCCTCCACTGCCTAGAGGACCAGGGGTGTGCAGAACTGGGACGGGGGTGGGGTGGGGTAGGCGGCGGTGCGAGGGAGGAACGAGAGCGGGAGTCTGTAGACGGCTCTGTCCCAGCCATCTCCTCCGCCAACCTGTTGCTTGAGAGGCAGAGGGCAGCCATCCACACTGCTGTGACCTCCAGTGACCCAGAGAAAATTCCCTTTATTATCAGTGAAGCCTTTCTTCTTTTTAGTAGAGAAAAGAACAATCATGTCTTACTTAAGGACAGAGTGTGTGTGTGTGTGTGCATGGTTTGTGTGTGTGTGTGTGAGCATGCCAGCCCACACTAGCACCCCAGTATCAACATATGCAGGCCTGACCCTTGCTTCCCCAAAGGACCAGTTAGCAGACAGTTCCTTAAGGGAAAAAATGGTGGGGGTGGGGAGGGAAAGGGCAAGGAGGGAACAAATGACCATCTTTTCTTTTCCTCTCCCTCCAGGCTCATCTGTGCAGCTCTAGGAGCTGCCCAGAACCTCCACACTAGCTCTGCTCAGCTTCACAGGACAGTAAACTTTCCCACCAGCACTGGACGTGCCCATAGTTCACTTGGGTGCCCAAGGTAAAGTTCTGGGCCCTTCTATAAACTCATCGAGCATATGGAAGATGATTTTCTGTGGACTCTGACTGTTAAAATCACACTGGGTATAAAGATCCCCCAAATATACACTTACAGACTCCCTGTGTCCTCCAGCCCCTGCTCCCTGACATATGCATGACACAAACATTTTCTTAAGCGCCATCTGTATCCATCAGAGAAGGTCTCTCAGCCTCTTAAAGAGAGCCTATGTAGGCTGGAACCCCAGTCTTTCCTCCACTGAATGATTATCAATATTTCGGATAAGGCTTTGAAATCTGGTTATTCGCTCTGCCTCCAAGTCCTCAGATTGATCCAAGAGCTTGTCCCTACTGGGTTTTAATCTAACCAAGTAAGGGGAGGGGAGGAAGGGCCACCAACAGTTGGCTAGATCTCAGGTCTTGGACTCTTCTTCCCAAACAGCTTCCCTTTCGTTCAGATGAGAAAGATAAATCTAAATACAGGAAATTTCAGCCCAGTCTTGAACACAGGAAAACTATTCACATTTGCCTCAGTTTAACTTAATCACCTCACTAGGAAGGATGAGCTAACAAAGGAAAGAACTGGCTGGAAAACAGTAAGTCTTTGGGTTAAAATTCTGTGTCCTTGGCGGTTCAAGGTAATCTCTGGTGTTCTTATGTATCTTTTGCCCTTAACTTTTTTTGGTTTCAGGATTCAGTTAAACACAATGTAAATTTCTAAAACTAGGATGCCTGTTAAATTGCTGTTCTATGAGACACGGACCTGGCTTTTGAGAGGAGTTCAAACACCCACAAGAAGAAGCCTCTGGTGGGACAAGTGTTTGAAAAAGGAAGTGGCTGACCCAGGAAGGCGGTGGCTCTCTGTCTTCTGTTGAGAGAACTCGCGCGGTCGGCTGCACTTCTGAACCCTCTGGAACTAGCTTTTAACAGAATTGCCTCGACCTTGGAAGTGTTTGTTACTTTTCAACTGAGGAATTCGTGTTGCATCGCTGTAATACTGTCATGGGCCAGAGCACAAATGTTTTGTGTTTGGTATATATATATATATATATGTGTGTGTGTGTGTGTGTGTGTGTGTGTGTGTGTGTTTAAGGTCGGGAAGAAAAGGAAAAAGTCGTTCAAGGATGGTCCCGGTGGTCAGTCGGAAAGGTGGGCGACTCTGGCTTTGAAAACGGTTCACACTCTGCCCATTTACTTCCATGCCCTCCCTCGGACTGCTCCAAAGCAGACGATTCAACTGAGTCCCTTTGTATCCGGTTTTATTGCGCCGGACCCCCAGGGTCTCACAAGAAACGTGCCCTGCTGAGCCGCTCTCGGAGGCGGCCTCTCCAGCGTTCCAGTTTCTCCCTCGGGGCGGGGAAAGGGAGGCGAGGAGAGGCCGGCCGCAGAGCACCGGGCACCGGAGTCAGGATCCTGAGCAGCGCCGGGCAGGCGCGCGCCCCTCAAACCCGCGCCGCGCCTGCAGAGGCGCCGCATCGCCTTCCAACCCCAGCGGCACACGCTGTGCAAACTTGACCAGAGTCCTGGAAAGTGTCGCCGGTGAGACAGAAGCCCGGAATGGAACCCAGGCCGGAGGCTCGCTCGCGCTCCGGGGGTAGGGGTGGCGAAACCCACCGCCGGAACTGTCCAGGCTGCCCGCAGTCGCTGCGCCAACCCCGGAGGAGCAGCGAGCTCCGCCTGAGACGCTCCCGCCGTCTGGGACGCGGACGCGCCCCACTAGGGCGTTTTGTGGCTGCGCCGAGACGCCGCGCGCCACTACCCCAGCCCGGGGGCGGAAGGGCCCGGCTGGGCGCAGCGCGCGCCAGCAGGCGGCGGCCGCCGGGGGCCGCAGGTGCCCTGGAGCCGCTCGCCCGGCAGGTACTCGCCGGAGGAGGAGAGGGGAGGGGCGTGAAGAGCCCCGGCCCGCGCGGCCCCGCCTCCCCTTCGCCCCGGGAGCTCGCTTCAGGAGGAAAGCCTCCCCGGCCCCAGCCAGCCTCCCGGCCCCCTCCCCGCCGGCACCCCGCTCTTGGTGATTGGCTGGCGCCGCGGGTCCCTGGCACGCGCCTGTGGATGTAGTTATAAGAATCCTCGCGTGCCGGCCCTCAGCTTCAGCCGGTCGCCACAGCCCTCCCCAACACCGTGCGGGCGCCGTCCAGAGCGCAGCGGCCGCGGGCACTCCAGGAAGGCCGGGGCAGGGGGGCGGTCCTCGTTGCCTCCCGTGCCAGACCGAGAGGGCGGGGGCTGCCCGACGAGCCCGAACTGCAGCCGCAAACTTCCAGAGAACACCCCTACCCTAGGCCAGCAGTCCTCCGGCCCTCGGCGGCGCAGAGCATGGACGCGGTGCTGCTAGAGCACTTCCCCGGGGGCCTGGACGCCTTCCCGTCCTCTTACTTTGACGAGGAGGACTTCTTCACCGACCAGTCTTCTCGGGACCCTCTGGAGGACGGCGATGAGCTACTGGCCGACGAGCAGGCCGAGGTGGAGTTCCTCAGCCACCAGCTGCACGAGTACTGCTACCGCGACGAGGCGTGCCTGCTGCTGCAGTCCGCGCCTCCGGCGGCCCCCCACGCACTCGCCCCGCCGCCCCCGGGGGGCTCTGGAGAGCCGGAGGACGGCGGCGGCGGCGGCTACTGCTGCGAGGCGGGGGCGCCCCCCGGCGGCTTCCCTTACTCGCCCGGCTCTCCGCCCTCGTGCTTGGCCTACCGGTGCGCCGGGGCGGCCGCGCTGTCCCCCAGGGCGAGGCTGCGTGGCTTGAGCGGGGCGGCGGCTGCGCGGCGGCGGCGGCGGGTGCGTTCCGAAGCGGAGCTGCAGCAGCTGCGGCAGGCTGCCAACGTGCGCGAGCGGCGGCGCATGCAGTCCATCAACGACGCCTTCGAGGGGCTGCGCTCGCACATCCCCACGCTGCCCTACGAGAAGCGCCTCTCCAAGGTGGACACGCTGCGCCTGGCCATCGGCTACATCAACTTCCTCAGCGAGCTGGTGCAGGCCGACCTGCCCCTGCGCGGCGGCGGCGCGGGCGGCGGCAGGGGGCCCGGCGGCGGAGGGCGCCTGGGCGCGGACAGCCCGAGCAGCCAGGCCCAGAAGGTCATCATCTGCCACCGGGGTACTCGTAAGTGCGTCCGCCTCACAGCTCGTAGAAGATGCAGGGGACGGGAACGGGAAGGTCCCGGGGCGGGGGCTGGGTGAACGGACCGACCAGCCGACTGACGGACGGACGGACAGGCGGGCGGGCTGTGGGTACCGGCCACCTTGAACCCGAGTTGGCGTTTCTGAGGTTTTTCCGCCACTCTGACGGCGGCCCTGAGGGTGCGCGTTCCGGATAGACTTGCAGCTTCTGGGATTGCGGGATGAGGGCGCTGGGGGCTCGCGAGGTGGAGAAAGAGTGTTGTTCAGAATAACCAAAGACGCCTGTCTGTCAAATCGCCCAAAAGGGGATCTCAGAGGACCGGAGGGACAGTGCTGGGAGCAGAGCTGGACATTCACAATCTGGTGTTTTTGTTTCTTCTTCTTCTTCTTCTTCTTCTCCTCACCCCCTCAGGGTCCCCCTCCCCCAGCGACCCGGATTATGGCCTCCCTCCCCTTGCGGGACACTCTCTCTCTTGGACTGATGAAAAACAACTCAAGGAACAAAATATCATCCGAACAGCCAAAGTGTGGACCCCAGAGGACCCCAGAAAACTCAACAGCAAGCCTTCCTTCAACAACATAGAAAACGAACCGCCCTTTGAGTTTGTGTCCTGAGAAGTGTCAGACCTGCCTGAGGACGGGATTCCGTCTGTGTGCATATTGTACATGTAAATATCTATAATGTAAATGTAACTTAATCACATTTTTCTAATGGCAATCAACTGTTTGTTATTTATCTATTTATTATCCTGTCGAGTTAATGAAATAGATAATCTTTTTTTAAATATATAATTTATATAATTTATCCTGATTTTCTTAAAATATGCAATAGTCTATGATCTTCCCCAGCACCTTTGGCAGAACTCTGCATTACTGGAAGAACTCTGACCAGAAAATGTCATGCTAATTTATTGACAGATACGGTTTATTTCTAAGCAATGTTAATAAATGCTATTCATACTGTTTTCTAAAAGTTGTTTTATACTTGATAGGTGTAGCTGTATCTTTAAATTAAAGATGAATTAACCTACTTTGTAAAAAGAAAAAAAAAAAAACTGAATCAGAGACCCCAAACGGAGCTATACAGTAAGAGACACCTTTTAGATTTAGCTTAAAGGGAGTGGGTTAGAGGATTAGGCCTCATTGGGAGAGCCCTTCATCTGCCTCCCAGTCCTAACACCCTAGGAAGCAAATGGGTCACAGAGTATTTGTTGCTCTCATTCTTTCAGATGGGAAAGCTAAGGCTGGGAGACATTTGACTTATCCAAGGTCATCGGCACCCTGCGTAATCATAGTGTATAACGTGGACAGTGAGCTAATTTCTGGGCTAGCAAAGGGAAGACGCCTTTCTGCTTCCAAGGGCTGGGGAGAAGGGGTTGCTGCTAAGCTGCCCTGTGACCCATCCCTTCTGCAGTTACAGCATCAGGTACATGGAACTCAGATATACTCAAAGGAAATGAGAAAAGCCACCAGGTTGAGGCCGGAGACCCCCTCTCGGATGTTTCCCAACAAAACCCAGGGTCTTTGGGATAAGACAAGAAAGGAGCACGCCCTCTCTGCCGCTTCTGCAACTGGGTAATTTCTGAAATTGACTCGGTTTTGCCTCCAGCAGAATCCAGTCCTTTGAGGCAAGCAGCCTGGGGTGAAGGTGAGGCTCCGGCGGAGAGCTGCCCCCTAGCGAAGGGGAGAGGCGCGAGGGCGCAGCGGGGAGCGCCCAGGAAGCTAGGGTTTGGACTAATCTCCGAGGCCGCTACGGGCACCTCCCTGGCCCTCAGGGAGCGCTCGGCTGCGAGCGGGAGTCTGGGCGCGCGGCTCAGAGTGCAGGACCCCGCGCGCGCTCGGACCGCGCGGGTGCGGAGCGGGAGGCGCGGAGCAAGGTCTCGCGCGTCCCGCGCGCTCTTCCTGGCTGATCCACAACGCCGGCGCCCCGCAGGCCCTGGGGAACCGAGATGCCACTCCCCGGCCCGCAGCCGCCTGGTCGGCCAAGGTACGATGGCGCATCTCCCTTGGTACCCAAGGCCCTACCGAGGGACAATATGTCGGCAGCATGCTAATTGCTTTAACCTAGTTTCAGACCCACCGAGGGGTTCCCCGCGCGCCGCGGGTGCCATGGACGTCATCCAAGAGCAATTAAAGCGAGGCCGCGAGCCCGACCCGCAGCGCGGCCTGGCCAGACGCTCGGAGATTCTGGGTCGCCAAGCTCCCAGGAGGCCCTTGACCATGGACCCTCTCACCCCTTCCAGCCCCACCCGTCCCTCCCCCTAAAAGATGGAGATTTCACACTGGAGGAAGAATTTGGGAACGAGAGAAAATAATTCGATTTTGTCCTGTATTAGGGCCTCATTAAACACGAAAGTTGCTTTTGCACAAGTGCTTCTATCAGGCATGTAATCTCATTACACTCATTAGAAAGTCAAATGGTAGACTTCAACTTAATTATAAGTTATGTAAGGTCTGTAACGTTTACTTCGGCTGTGTAGACCTGCGTTTCAATTGGATTAGGGGATGTGGCACTCTGCCCTTCAAACACTACCATCATTGTGATGTGGCACCTTTTATTTTGCGTGCCACTTTTTTTGTGATTCAGTGCTTCAACGACACCCTTTAGTGCGGTGCAGATGAAGCGGAAGAGCCAGGCTGAGCATGCAAAACACCAGGGTCTCTATCTTGTCACTCTTCTGTCCTGACTTGGCAAGTCCCTTTAAACACAACCTTCAAAGAGACTGACAGCTTCTTTTTATGTACTCATAATCTATTCATCCTAGTGTAGCAATTCTTAAAAAAAAAAAAAAAAAAGGCAGCAGTAGCAGCAGAACAAACATATCATTTTAGAGTCTCCTTTGGCGTCAGAGAGGCCGAGCTGTGCCCTGCTTGGTGCAGGAGCAGCTCTCCCAGTGGCAGCGCCAGGCTGGAGAGCCTCTGGCCTGGGGCAGCTCTGGCCAGTAAATCCAGCCTGGCACTGGAAGGATTGTTGTGGGGGCAGCTTGAGTGGCAGGTATTCAGCGGTTCTTCTAAGTCCAGATTTCTCTTCCAACTTAAACAAAAATGCGTATGAAAATAACCCAGTAAGCCAAGCTTCTGGATGGCTGTGGAGACACTCTGCTTGGCCTTCCTATTCTGAATACTTACCAGCCCCTGCCCTGAAACCCAGCCTGGGACCACCAGGAGAAAGTGTGTAAAGTCCTTCCTGGCTGCCCTTGTCCACTTAGCATAATAAAGAAGCTGCAAACCCAGAAGGGAGGCCTTTTCTGATCTCCACTGGCAAGCTGGCTGAATCATTCCCTAGTGGCCCAGACTCCATTGCAAGCAGTCATGGGGTGGGGATAGGGGTGGGGGGACATACAAAAGAGGGTTTGGTAAAGCCAAAGATTGGAGTTTGAGGAGGGGCTCCTTTCCCCCCATATCTTAGCACCTCCCACCAGACGCACATCCTTAATTCCAGTCCATTNCATTCCCTAGTGGCCCAGACTCCATTGCAAGCAGTCATGGGGTGGGGATAGGGGTGGGGGGACATACAAAAGAGGGTTTGGTAAAGCCAAAGATTGGAGTTTGAGGAGGGGCTCCTTTCCCCCCATATCTTAGCACCTCCCACCAGACGCACATCCTTAATTCCAGTCCATTCATCCTCCTGGTCTCCACCCCAGGTTCTCAGCCATTCTGCCTTGGTGTCAGAGTGCCTAGGGTTCTAGTCCATAAAAGCCCTTCCTCCCATCCCTCTCTCTCCCCTACATTTCTGGTGAGTGTGGAGGTCAGGGTCTTCTCAGTGTGGGCCTTAAAAGATATTACATGTCACAAAAGGGCAGCTTTCCATTTTCAGAAGCTGGGAGCCAAGGTAGCAAACCTCCGCATTGTTGTTCCATCAGGACCTTCTCGTGTTGGAGGTGAGGTGAAGTGGGCTGGCTCCTGAGTGGGGGAGGAGGATGGGAACAAGAAGAGCGGAGCCCTCTTCCTCATCCTGAGCTGGCTGGCCTCTGTGATGGAGCCCCCTTGTGAAGCCTCTCCCTTCCCAGAGAGGGCACACTGTGGATTAATTAAAAGCCCTCATAAAGAAGTTGAATTCTGGAGCCCATCGGTCACGTAAGGTAGAAGAAAAGTAGGTGGGAAAGAGGGTGAGCTCCCCGCCCTTCCCCAGGCTGGGAGCAGGGCGCACAAAGAGCCTTGCGGGAACTTCTGTGAAATCGGCTGAGGGTCATTCCCAGGACTGCTCATCTGCCAGGACCAGGATTAACGCCCCTCGGTGGAGAGGGTGTGAAGCCTCTTAAATCCATAAACTCATCCTATTTCCATTAATGGGCCTTTGCGGTGGCACCGAGTACCAGCTGCGGGGTTGAACAAACACCAGTTGAGCACTCCCTGGCGAGAACCTCTCTGGAAAGCGCCCTTGCCCTCCCTCTCTCCCTCGCCCTCCCCTCCCATCGCCTCCCAAAGCCTTCTGCAGCCTGTGGGAATGGTCCTAAATAATTCCACAACCAATTGCATTTTTTGAGATCTGGAACCACCGGGAGGAAGCGATTCCCACGACAGGGATGTGGGGTCTGGCCAACAGGTGTTCGGATTTGGCCCAGGGAGATGGGGAAACCCAGGGAGGGAGACTGGGGCTGCCAGAATGCAGGCCGCTCAGGGCCTCC
The DNA here is from genome assembly GCA_006410675.1 of Oreotragus oreotragus. Taxonomy (NCBI): domain Eukaryota; kingdom Metazoa; phylum Chordata; class Mammalia; order Artiodactyla; family Bovidae; genus Oreotragus; species Oreotragus oreotragus. Next base: position 110,168 of record SJYX01021716.1, read on the forward strand.
CGGCTTTACAGGCCGTGGAAGCCGCAGACAATTGCAATGATATCTTTATTGCTAGGTTCATGTCCTGGGCTATAACATATCAATCCCTGTCGGGGTTCTCCAGGGTGCACCTGGTATTTCAAACTTGTTCTTTTTGTGCTTCTGGGTCCTGGGCTGCAGCTGCCTAAAACAAGCAAAGAGAGAGGCCCTTACAATGTCTCCAAGACGTGTTGGCATGGTTTGCCTGTCTTTAATGTACCATTAACTATTGTCTTTAGACAATATGGGAACTGTAAAGCATGACATGTGTTATAATAAAACACATTTTCAATGATACACTTGGACTTGAGGCTGGGGTGCAGAAAACAAACAGGCCCAAATCTTGTTTTGTCTCCCTTGCTAAGCCTACTGGCAATTAAACTTAAGACCACTGTTTCCCCCCCTCCTGATCAGCCAATTAAATTTTATGTCTCCTAATTTTTCACATAGAAAAAAAGTCTCCGTGCTGGCCCCTAAAGACATTGATTTTCTTGCTATCACCTGGCGCTCAGACCTTAGTTCCATTTATCAAGAAGGGAAACGTCAGGCGTTACATAAAGTGACTCTGTTACCATAAGGCTCTCACCATCCTGGCCTATTGTTTTCCCTTGTTAATAACTCATTACCAGGATTTAACAAATCAACCATTACATATGTTTTGTGTCTCCATATTTTGATCCGTACGATTAAGCAGATGTTACGATTGAAAATTGAAAAGTCCAAGGCTACTCTAGTCTGAAAGAAAGAGGGCAGCCTCAAACAACGAGCTAACAATGAGATTCAGAAGATCTTCAGAAAAACATTTACCACCAATAAACAGACTCCAACCTGCTCCATTTCAACCATTGTGTGCTTTGGGGGAATAATTAAGTTTAATAGGAATAGGTCTGGAGGGTTTTCAATGCCAAGACCACAGGTGCGGGGTGGCATGATGAATGATTTGCCTGATTTTTGCCAAGCTCAAGGGCTCTTCTCTTGGACTTTCAAGCAGATAGAAAATATTGTCATTTCTTTTAATTCACAGCATTACTTTCAAGCTGAACAAAGGCCGGGGCCGGGGGGGAGGCGGGGGAAGGGCTCGGCTGTAATGAAGCGCCTCGGAGGCGGAGGTGCAGCGGCGGAGGCTGAGGCGGCGGCGCAGCGCGCTGCTGCGTTTGTGCGCAAGCGACTCTCCTGTGCCACACACAAAAGGCCTCCCTTTCCCCACCTTCTGCCGCCTTTCAGCCCTCGGGCCCCCGCCGAGCCGGCTCCCGGGACTCCGGGGGCCTCCTGGTCCCATCCCCAGGGCAACTCGGCCTTTGGGACATCCGCCGCTGCCAAGGCAAACCTCGCCAAACTTTCCCCAAACTCAGCGGGCTGGGGAGGGACCCTAGCCGGAGGCGCGCATGCGCCCCGCCCGCTGCTCAGCGTTCCCAGGGTTCCGGAGAGCTGGGGTGGAGTCGGACCAGAATCCCCCGAGGCCCGCCTAGTCCGTGCTCCCGGGGCAGTCGGGGCTTGGGGGCTGTCTGTCTTCCCTTGAGGCTGGAAGTGGCTGTCCGGCACCGGGCTCTCCGCAGCCCTGCAATCTTTGCGCATGAAAGTCTCCAAGAGGGGCTCCAGGAAGCGGCGAGCAGAGAGGGGGCCGAACGGCCAGAAGGAGGGCAGGAGATGGCGCCCAAGGCTTCCTTGGGGAGACCCGGGGTAACAATGCCCCCTGGCCGGGCGGGAAGCCCTCGGACGGCCGCCTGCAGAGGGTCCCGTGGCCCGGGGCGCAGGCTGTGGCGAGCTGGTTTTGCCTCTGGGCCGAGGCGCCAGCGCCAACAGCGGCAGCGATCTGGGCGCGGGTTTCTAGCCCGCCCCTACTTTCGGAGACCTGGGAATCTCCCCTTGCTCCACTGGGGGGGATTAAAGAACCATTTCTCAAGGAAGGACTCTGGGCTACACCACCACCCCCAACGCACACCTAACACTGGTGCATAAATCTAAATATTGATGTTCAACAGCATGTGTGGAAATAACAAATGTGAGATGCCTTTAAGCAATTATTTGGAAGTTTTTCCATACTTTTGAAAACATCCTTGTTGCCTTGTTTCTTTGATGGCTGCTCAATAGACACCACGAGGGGCTGGCTGAGCTGTCCCCTCCCCAGCCTTCCTCTTGCGTGCAGTGCTTTCATCCAGCGCTTGAATTGTGTTGTCAAAATTTAGTAGAGGCAAGAGGAGGGGGGCATGAGAACTGGGGAGGGGTTCCTTGAAAAGTCTTGGAAATCGGTATTTTTGCAGGTGTAGAATGTGCCTAATAACCATAGCTAGTGTGTGCTCCCCAATGGCGAGGGTGTGACAGGGACAGCTGGCTCAGTTTTCAGCGTGAAAACACCCCCTCGGTGGACCAAACACAACGACACTGACCTTTCTGCAGGGGGAACGGAGATGTGCCTTTGACTGAATTGGCCATAAAGACGTCTTGCTATGACTTTTGTTTCCCACGAAAGCAAAGAAATATTGCGTTTAATATGAGAAGTACTGTTCACAGCTTTCCTGTGCCCCTTAAGAAATATTACAGTGCTGATTTACTGGCCTTCTTCCTCTGAGTTGGCCCCAAGGCTGGAGGGTGGAGGGGTAGGGTTGGGGCTGTCTCTTATACACATCTCCCAGCTATTTCCCATGAAGTAATGGGACCAGATGCCATGATC
>SJYX01021716.1:114635-143374 GCA_006410675.1 Oreotragus oreotragus
GGTGGAGGGGTAGGGTTGGGGTGGGGGGGGGCGGCGAGGACAGAGGAGGAGGCTGCAGAGGGAGTGCGGTAAATTGCCTGTTGCCTGTTTCCAAAGTTCTCCCTTTGCAGCAGCAAATTTATCAATCTTTTCATCTGACAATACTTTGAAATATATCATTGTCATCCACAGTTGTTTGATAGATTATCTGCAGGCCCACAGCCTTTTTCAAGGTCAAGTTGAAGATTCTTGTTTGCTGTTTAACTGGGTTGTTTAAAAACTCAGAACAATGCCTGCCTGTTAAATTTTCACTTGTTCTCATGAGGGCATTCCAAAGCAAGTTTTCCTATTGACCGGATGTCGGGATATTTCATCCCTTTGAGCTTCTAAATTCAGCAACCAGGGCTTGGCAACGAAATCAGCAGGAGAAGAAATGAAATTTAACCTTAGAATTTGCAGACACCAAGGAGATTGAACCATCTTTCACATCTCCTCCGAGTGTGTACTAATTTTGCTCTGCATGTTGCGGGCTGGTTATAGCCACACATCTATTCAACTTTCTGCCTTTATTCCAGTGGAAGCTGCACATACACTCCCCTAAAGTAGAAGCACAAAGAAATGGCGGCCTCTCTGTCAGCACATAACCTGTTGCTCTAAGGACATTTTATAATAAAATCAGCCTCTAAATCATCATGTTTCATGGACATATTTATTTATGCTTTTAATGGAGACAGGCTTCACAGTTTCCACTATATCTGCGATGATTGATTTTTTTTATTCAGCCAACTTTTATTTACCTTGCAAAAATGTTCTGGACCAATGTGATAAATTACAGATATGCAAATTTCTTTGAATGGTGTTGTAAGTGTGTCTAGCTGGAGCTGAATAACGCCTTGCAAGTCAGTCTGTGCGCGCTCAGGACCCCAGGGAGCTGATCAAAGCACCCATTCTCTTTCATCCCCGGTATTCTCCTCCAAACTATTTCGATACAATATGTTTCCATGATGCACTTAATGTGCTAGGGACATAGAACTCATTACAACCTAGCTAGTTCTGCCGACCTCTTTGTTCTGAGGCAGAAAGTCAAAGAAAAAAGGAAAAGCGCTGCCAGTTGCCAGCTTTCTGAAATGCTAAAGCATGCGTCATTTTTCACCAGGTCTCGTCTTAATATCCTCAAAAGACAAACTATGAAACCGGCCTCGGCCCTTTCTGGCATTAATTACACTGCTGTCCAGCCGATCTGTTTTTCCTATTATATGCATTTCTCAGCAGGGATTTTTTTTTTTTTTTGCAAGAGTAATGCAGCTGCAAGTTAAACTATGAATGCATTTTTATCACTGTGGAAAAAATAAGTGAAAAGGCTGCAGAACACACAACTGAAGTTTGTAAAAAGCTTCTAGTAGATAAGATTTAGGGTGGAACTTGGGAGGCTTGCACAACTTCTATAAAACCTGAAATTGACTAACAGCCTCGCAAGCATTTTCAATGTGCTCTCAGTGTTCTGTAGTCACTCATTGTGCCATGTGAAATTCCTCTTTGGTACCCAGATAAATCTTGAAGGTGAAACCTTTCGAGGTTTCTCTGAAAATTCTAAAGTGAAATAGTCCATCCTACACCCAACCAGGAGGCTGCTTCCAAGGAATTTCCATCCAGGATAACAGTCCAGAGAATATAAATTCTATTTCACTTCCTTCGCTTCTTGTAGGGTTGATTGGTTGGTGGAAATGGCTGGCAGCCAGTTCTGGGAAAGCTTCCAGACCTGACTCCGATTAACCCTCTCTGGTGAAACTCTGCTGGAAACCAACTCACCAGCAATTGCCATTAATCTACTTACTAATTAAGCCAATTCATTTCTAAAGGAGAAAAATTCCTTTCTTTAGCCAAACTGATGGGAGGAAATTTGAAAGAAGCGCCAAACTGTGTAACTGTAATTCAGCCAAGGACTGCTAAAACAAGGTGTTGATATATAGCAGCAGATTAAAACAAGTTTCTAGGGCAACACTCCTTTGGAGACGGTGGCATATAGTGCATAGTAGATGAAGCTCGAATAATGCTTCAGGGCGCTATGCCACCCTGTGTCCTCGCGTTGAAAATACCACGTCTCTCTCCAGTTAAATCTAGTGCCTTTTACGCACAAACAAATCGCCTCTGTAGCTTTCTTTTGCACCAGAGTACATCAGCTTTATGTGATAACCACCACAAATATATTTCTTGAGATTTAATAAACGTCTTTATAAATCTGTAAGCCAGAACTTACGATCTTGAAACTGGGCTGCAGACCGGGCCTGACTTGTAGGCAAGGGAACCGAAAGGGCTGGTTTGACCATTACGCACAGATGAAAGCAAACCGGTCTTTCAGAAAATGGTGCCTGACATTCGGAAAGAAGAGATGCGTGAATCTTCATCTCGATTACCTACCAGGAAACACAACCCCAAAGAGTTTCCACACTTACTAAAGTGTGGAAAAACTAAAGTTTACGGCGTTTAAGATATGTCTAGGAGCCCCGCGCCTATCTAAGAGTGGACCTCCTTGGAAGACATTTAAAATCTCCTTCGAGGTTTTCTGGCATGCTTTTATGATCAGTTGGTGGATGAGTAGACAGCAAATCAGTTTGACTTAGCGTTACAGGGATTCCAGGTGGATTAGAGAAGGAATGACACAGGGTTAGTGCCTCAAGCTTTTAAGTTTTAATTGAAGTTCGTTCCTTCCCACCCTAAGGCGCTGGGGCGCCCCGCTGAGCCCAGGGAGCGCCCGGATGGATGTGGCGGCGGCTGGCGGTCTGTGCGCCCCGCTCACCACGCACCAGCCAGCGGTTTCTTGAAGGGTTTGGCAAGGTGCGCACAAAGCGCGCACAGAGCGCGCACTTCGCGTTCTCTTCAAATGCGATGCGCCAATGAGTATGCGGCATCTGAAGCCGGTACAGGTAGTCTAGAAACTCCTTGAAGACAGCGTCCCTCGTCAGGGAGGCAGGCCTTACGCAGGGTGGTAAGGGCCCTCTTCCTGCCCCCAGCCCACCCCCTGCTCTGAGCAGCGCAGTGTTCTTTGCTGCTACTCGGGAGCGGCCGTGTCGCTCTCTGTGGTGTTCTCGGGCGTCGACTGCTTCTCCTCCGGAGATTCCTCCTCCAGATATCCTGACCTCACTAAACAGAGGGAGAGATGAAGAGAGGTGTAATTTGCTTTACTTAACTGTACGTAAACCACTGCCCACACACTTTCACTCTTTGCCTCACTTTTAGTGGGTTCTCCAAGGCCTGGCCCCGGCTGGGGGGGGCCTCCTCAGTAAACTGGAGGGGAGGGTGGGGCAGGTCAGTCTAGCGGTCAGCTCCTCCAAGGCCTTTAAAGGAGCGTGTGCCAGTGAAGTTTCCCCTGAGATAGTGTTTCTTTTGTCCCAGACTGGAGAAACGGTCTGAGGTGCCTGTGACCAGGGCCAGTAAATTATCTTCTTCCCGAAGTTACCGCCTTAGAATTAGGAGCTGTTGTAAGAGAATAAAACAAGGCAGGGGTGGACTTGTTTTGGGGTTCAAGGACCTAACTCAGGTTTACATTTCCATTTGTGTTTTCAATCTTTCCTCCTTATGAAATAGAAAATTTTGAGTAAGAAGGAAAGAAAATCAACTTGGGGGGGCGTGTTTCTAAAGCTGGGAGGGGGGATGGGGAGGTTTTGCCCTCTCCACCCCTCACCCCAGGCTGGGCTCTCTGCTCCCTATGGAGGGACATTTACCTGGTGTGTAAATTGTGAGGAAAGCGTTGGGGGTCTGAGACAGGAAAGCCACAACATGGGATGTGATGTTCCAGCTTTGAAGGGGAACAAAGGCCCTGAGCTAATCCCAGTGAAAGCCAGGAGCGTGGAGAAGGCAACAAAGACTTGCAGCCTGCGGTCACCGGTAGGTGTCAATGTGGGCACTTATGGCTGGCGGGGCAGTGGGAGAGGGGAACACAGAGCCGGGCTGTCATTCCAAGGCTTAACATGAACAAAGATAAAAACGTGACAAGCTCAGCTTTCAATGGTTGGGAGGTTCAAAGTGGAGTGCTAGGGAGTGTATCTGGGTCAAGTCTTCTCTGAAGCAGGACTCCTCTTTCTCTCCTCCTATTATCAGCCAGGAAGTTCTGAGGCCTTTTTCCTGAGGTAACTTTTCTTACTGATAGAATTCTTCAAAATAATGTCCAACTCTACCCACTGCCTAAGGTGAAGAGATGGAGTTTTCAAGACTTCCAGACCTCAGAAACCCAAGTGGCTGTATTTAAGACTTATGAACTTGAACATCCTACCTTAACTTTCAGGATAAAGTTCATGGACTCTTGTATGCATTTCATGGAAAGAAATAACATTCTCTTTTGTGAAACTGTTCATACATGTAGATGAATCGACAGGTAACATAATTTAGAAAGTATTCATCCAACGAAGAAGTTTCATTAGTAAACCATTGAAAGGATAATGGAGACCTGGGAGAATTAAATATGCTTGTGGTTTCAGATTCCCTATTAGAAATCCAGCAGACAAGACATCAACCAGCAAATGAATCTCCTCTAGAATCTGGGAAAGATAATTGAGAATCCTCCACTAATGCAACTGATTAGCAAAGATCATCTTACAGAATGAATAAGTGGAAATGAAAACAAATTATGTTTATCCTAAGAACATGGACACATTGTGTTCCTTAAATTCTGGTACTAGAACCAAAACACAAGTTTAAAAAAATGATCATATAATAAAATTCTGATTTTCCTTAGTTGAAGTAAGCCTCCTAAATAATAATTTTAAAAAAGGATGTAAATATCCTTAAAAGACTAATGACATTTCACAGGTAATGCAATTTAGAAAGAAACACTTCCATGTTTTCTTTTCCAACAATGTGCATTTTTGTAAACTGCTATAAATTGCAATTCAAAAGCACTGCTCTCACCATCCCCAATCATTTTTTATACTGATCAAATGAATGCAGATACTCCCATTTGGGAGGGGCGACATGACATTTCACTTGGCAGTTCTAAACAGGTCACAGACCTTTCACAGACCCTAAGGCAGTGGGAGGGAGTGCTTTACTAAACCGTGTAACCAAATCAAACCAATGGTTACCCCTTTTCAAAACCATTGGAATGGTCTGCACAATGCTATTCACATAGCAGCACAGAATCTGAAAGGATGGTCATCCAATGGAAATTTCTTTCCTTTTGTTTACACTTACAGAGCTCAAAAAGTATACTAGGAGGAAAACAATTACATTTGCTATGATAAAAGTCATAAACACTTAACATGCGTTCTGGCTGGTGCATAGATATGGCCATCCATTGGTATGTATATATATGCACATGTATGTATGTATATGCATGTGTATTTATTGGAGATGTCCCTTTGTTTGAAACCTTAGGCACAAAGACACAACATGGCTGCCCTCAAGATGACCTATTGCTTTCAAGTTGCTTGAACACATCAGAATTTCTATTGTTAAGGTTGATTAATTGAAACTGATAAGTTACCATGAATAAAGATTGTTTTTCTGTTTAATGTGGTGGGCCTGATTTGGTAAATGCCTCATTCATGTAGCTTTGCAGTGCAGCATATGGGCAAGAGTCATTCAGTATCACAAACATATACAATTTATTATGCTTGTATGGGCACAACCAAAAGGCCTTCCTATTTTAATGACAAAGTTTCAATGAAAAATTCCATTTAAAGAGTCACTAGGAACATGATGTGGGATTTTTGTCATTTATTCTTAAGAGTTTATGTCTCTGAGTTTCTCTGAGTAGTTTTAAAACTATCGTATTTAAATACAGTTTTTTAAAAAGATGCAAACGTCCAAATTATACCTTAGCACTGGTCATTGGGAATACAGCAGAATTTATGTTAAATGTTAACAGACATTCGAAGAGAAAGCACCTTTTCATCTGACGCTGACTTGTGTGCTATGTAATTGATAAAGTGATCTTAAATGTTTCATTGAGGTGCCATCAACAAAAGTTCCCAAGTTTACAAAGAAAATGTGAAGGGTGTCAGCTTCCTGAAGTCTTTTTTCCCTTTAATAAATGGAACCAGAAGATGACATTTAAAAATAATTTAGGGACTATCACATGAAAATACAGGGGATTAATTAATTTGCCCACAATTTCACTACTGTTACTTCCTTTCCTTGAAGGTTGATGTCACTTTTCAGACTACATTAAAAACTGTTGTGAGTATTTACCGGTAAAGGTAAGTTTTAACATTTTTTCTAGTGATGTTGTACAGAAACATTCATTTTTCATTTCAGCTGCTCACATAATCACCCGAAGAATAATAACAGCAACAAAACTCTACAAGAGACTTGCTAATGAACTAAAGAAATGACTGTATCAAACCATCAAAGAGATAGTTACCATATTCAGCCTTTAATGTCTTATCAGATAAATTCTCTGGTCATTCATGTCCATGAAACAGTTCAAGTTTACTCAACATTTCTCAATTAAATTAGATGGGTAATCTCAGTTCAGCTCTTCGGGAGAGTAATAAACCACATTGGTCACAGCTGACCACAGCTAGTATGCAATTCATAAAGGACTGGATGTCCATTGGAAAGCTAATCAGTGCACCGTCACTTGTAAAATTCCCTCCTGCATTTTGAAGCGATAATCTGTATCTAATTTTTAAAGAAAAATTTACTCTCCTTTCACTCTTCTGAGACCAATTTCTTTTCTGGACCTGAATAGAGATTATTGGTGAACAGTACCAAATAGCTTTGGTATGTGTACAACAAAAACCCACCTCTTTGTAGAACATAACAAATTATGCAATGTTCACAGATGTGCTTTGCATTGTGCCTTTTGTGAGAAAATGAAGGCCCAAGTCAATTCCCACCCCCCTCTTTATGAAAGCCTGGGCTCCCCATGCAATCTGTCCTAATCCTGGGGGAAAAAAAAATCATTATACCTAATATGGAAGCTTCAGATAGTTATCTGAAAAGGGATTTTTTTTATTTACACTTTTGGTCTCTGTAATTTGCAGAAGTATGAGTTTGAAGTTGCAAGTGAATTTGTTCCTAAGAAATAAGCAGGGAAGATTAAAATGTTAACTGCTCCTCTAACCCACATCTGATGTTTAGAGGAAATGCTGTGCTCACATGACCTCATGCTTGAATTTATAGGCCACCAGAGAAATAGAGTCATTTTTCAATTACAGTTTGAAAAAATTTACACACTGAAAACTATTTTAAGTCTTGTTTCTGTATTTTGGCTTTTTATGATCTTTATCAAGGAAGAGGTTAATCTTATTATCATGAGGTAGCCATTGCTGCAGTAACGGTGACAAGTGCAGAGGGGCATTCTCAGGTTCACCCTGCTTCATGGGACCTCTGTAAATACAGGTGTTACTTTGACTGAATATGCTGGTCTTTGGGAATCAGTCTTAGAATAGATGTTTCAAGCACTGAGGAGATTCTCTGCATCCTCAGTACCTAGCCCAAGGCTTTGTTTATTGTACATGCTCACAGTTACTCTATGATCCAGCAATTCCACTCCCTGGCATATATCTGGAAAAAATGACAATTCAAAAAGATACATGCACCCCAATGTTCATAGTAGCACTATTCACAATTAGCCAAGACATGGAAGCAACCTCAGTGTCCATCAACAGATGAGTGGATAAAGAAAGTGTGGCACATATATACAATGGAATATTACTCAGCTATTAAAAAAAGAATGAAATAATGCCATTTACAGCAACATAGAAGGACCTAGAGACTATCATACTAAGTCAGTCAGACAAAGACAGACAAATACCTTATGATATCACTTATATGTGGAATCCAAAATATGAATTTATTTATAAGACAGAAACAGACTCACAGACATAGAGTGGTTACCAGAGGGGAAAGGGGATGGAGGAGGGATAAATAGGAGTTTGGGATTAGCAGATACAAACTACTATATATTGGGTTGGCCAAAGCCTTGGGTTGGATCAAACAAACCTTTTGGCCAACATAAAACAGATAAACAATAAGGTCCTACTGTATAGCGCGGGAACTGTATTCAATTTCCTGTAATAAACCGTAATGGAAAAGAATATACATATATATGTATAACACATATATCTATATATATCTGAATTACTTTGCTGTACACAAGAAACTAACACAACATTGTAAATCAACAATACTTCAATTAAAAAAATATAGTAGGTGCTCATAAAGTCTAGGGAAGGAATGAATAAATGAACGTATTAACAAAAAGAAGGTGAAACCTAGGAGGTTAAGTAGTGTGGGCCCTTGGCATCCACGGCCTTTCCCGTTGCCTCCCGCGTTGACTGGTCTTAGTCACGAGACTTGCCCTAATGGGACAGGAGCAAATGTGCCAGCAGATTCAACAGACCTGTGTGTGCACTGGCACTTGCTCTTTTTTGCTGCTCCTGAGAACCCTGACACCACCATGAAAGCAAGACTAGGTTTGTCTAATCAGTGATGAGAAATATAAGGTATGATTGCCTCTGTCATCTCAGCAGACACCCAGCCTGATGGCCAGCTAACTGTGGGATATGAGTGAGCCCCAGTAAGAGCAGGCAGAAGACCTGTGACATTACACTTTTGGTCTCTGTAATTTGCAGAAGTATGAGTTTGAAGTTGCAAGTGAATTTGTTCCTAAGAAATAAGCAGGGAAGATTAAAATGTTAACTGCTCCTCTAACCCACATCTGATGTTTAGAGGAAATGCTGTGCTCACATGACCTCATGCTTGAATTTATAGGCCACCAGAGAAATAGAGTCATTTTTCAATTACAGTTTGAAAAAATTTACACACTGAAAACTATTTTAAGTCTTGTTTCTGTATTTTGGCTTTTTATGATCTTTATCAAGGAAGAGGTTAATCTTATTATCATGAGGTAGCCATTGCTGCAGTAACAGTGACAAGTGCAGAGGGGCATTCTCAGGTTCACCCTGCTTCATGGGACCTCTGTAAATACAGGTGTTACTTTGACTGAATATGCTGGTCTTTGGGAATCAGTCTTAGAATAGATGTTTCAAGCACTGAGGAGATTCTCTGCATCCTCAGTACCTAGCCCAAGGCTTTGTTTATTGTACATGCTCACAGTTACTCTATGATCCAGCAATTCCACTCCCTGGCATATATCTGGAAAAAATGACAATTCAAAAAGATACATGCACCCCAATGTTCATAGTAGCACTATTCACAATTAGCCAAGACATGGAAGCAACCTCAGTGTCCATCAACAGATGAGTGGATAAAGAAAGTGTGGCACATATATACAATGGAATATTACTCAGCTATTAAAAAAAGAATGAAATAATGCCATTTACAGCAACATAGAAGGACCTAGAGACTATCATACTAAGTCAGTCAGACAAAGACAGACAAATACCTTATGATATCACTTATATGTGGAATCCAAAATATGAATTTATTTATAAGACAGAAACAGACTCACAGACATAGAGTGGTTACCAGAGGGGAAAGGGGATGGAGGAGGGATAAATAGGAGTTTGGGATTAGCAGATACAAACTACTATATATTGGGTTGGCCAAAGCCTTGGGTTGGATCAAACAAACCTTTTGGCCAACATAAAACAGATAAACAATAAGGTCCTACTGTATAGCGCGGGAACTGTATTCAATTTCCTGTAATAAACCGTAATGGAAAAGAATATACATATATATGTATAACACATATATCTATATATATCTGAATTACTTTGCTGTACACAAGAAACTAACACAACATTGTAAATCAACAATACTTCAATTAAAAAAATATAGTAGGTGCTCATAAAGTCTAGGGAAGGAATGAATAAATGAACGTATTAACAAAAAGAAGGTGAAACCTAGGAGGTTAAGTAGTGTGGGCCCTTGGCATCCACGGCCTTTCCCGTTGCCTCCCGCGTTGACTGGTCTTAGTCACGAGACTTGCCCTAATGGGACAGGAGCAAATGTGCCAGCAGATTCAACAGACCTGTGTGTGCACTGGCACTTGCTCTTTTTTGCTGCTCCTGAGAACCCTGACACCACCATGAAAGCAAGACTAGGTTTGTCTAATCAGTGATGAGAAATATAAGGTATGATTGCCTCTGTCATCTCAGCAGACACCCAGCCTGATGGCCAGCTAACTGTGGGATATGAGTGAGCCCCAGTAAGAGCAGGCAGAAGACCTGTGACCTAGGTGCAGGCATGTACAAAGTCACAGAAGTGTAGAAGAATGGAATAGCAGGGAACAGCTATTCCAGACAAACAGTTGGTGGTTTGTTATGACTAGATTAGGCAGCTCATGTAGGAGAGAGGCAGGGATTATGCATGGTTTTATAAGCTAAACTGAAGAATTTAGTTCTATCCTAAAAACCACAGACATCTATTGAAGGATTAAGCAGAGAAATAACAAAAGTGAATCAAAGAATGAAATCCTTACTGAGTCCAGTACTCACTACTCAGAGCTGGTGGCAGAACTGAGAATCAGGAGAGACTGAGACGGATGCTCTGTTAAGTAGGGGGAGAACAAGAACAGGTTGGTGTCTTGGAGTAAAGAGGAGAGCATTTCACGAGTTAAGGGAGGCTCGGGGACTTCCCTGGTGGTCCGAGTGGCTAAGACTCCATACTCCCAAGCCAGGGGGCACGGATTCAATCGAATAACAACAAATGGTGGATAAACTGACAACAGACTTCAATGACGCTGAGCAGAGGCTCAAAGGCAAAGGCACAGTAACAACACATGCTGTCTCTTATACACATCTATGGACTCATTCCACCCAGAAAGATTTAGATGCTGGCTATAATAGTACTAGATGACCTGCTGTTGGTTGCAGAGAATAAAGAGGCCACCCCGCAACGGTGGGGAAAACCGACTGGCAGATAGAGCCGCAAAACAAGTGGCTGAGGAATTTGGAGGTGCTGGGGGTGAAAAAAATAACTGCTAACCCTGAAATCATATCTTGCTAAACTACCCTCAAACGGGAGATAAAATTAAGACAAACAGAATTTACCAAATTACTGAAGTAATGATACTTTTTAGCATGCACATACGCTAAGATGCACACATACACAGGGGGTATTCAACTTGTAATTGTCTGTTTTCTGAATATTTGAAATAGTTCATAGAAAAAAAGTTTCTAAATTAAATAAGCCTATAAGCCTTCCCTCAATGCATTCTCACTAATATGAGAACACAAGTAATACGATTACTTTATAATTTTTTGTCACTCTAGTTTACATTTGTGTAGAATGCAATAGTACACAACTTATTTCTTCCTGTGACCTTTTTTTTTTTTTTTTCATGTGATTGTTTGATTCAAGATGAAGAACGTGCATTAAAGAAGCTGAACCAGCCAGGAACGAGACAGGCTGAGGACCAGAGTCCTGTGATACTTCTTTACACTGATTTACAAATATCTGCTTTTGGTTCTCAATTTATTCCCTCAAACTTCAAACCCGGAGTTCCTCCTGCTGAAAGGAATATTCATATGGTATCTTTCACATACAAATGAGAAGGAACGAGACAGGCTGAGGACTAGAGTCCTGTGATACTTCTTGACACTGATTTACAAATATCTGCTTTTGGTTCTCAATTTATTCCCTCAAACTTCAAACCCGGAGTTCCTCCTGCTGAAAGGAATATTCATATGGTATCTTTCACATACAAATGAGAGAGTCATTTCCTAGGCAGGTTGATAAAAAGTCTAGGGGTCCCCAAGGAGAGAGGGGTCTGGAATTCTCAAGGAGGAAGAAAGGACAAACTTTTTCCTCTACATTTCTCAGGATTATGTAACAATAATGTAATCTGCCTGAGGACAGTCTCTGGATTAAACCTTCTGGCTAATCCTGTTATCTTCAGTTCAGTTATACATCACATATTATAAAATTTACTCTTTTAAACTGTACAATTCAGGGATTTTTGGTTTGGTTTTGGTTTTGGTTGTGCAGTATGGCTAGGAGGATCCTGGCTCCCCAGCCAGGGATCGAACCCTTGCCTCAGCAATGAAGGGGAAGAGCCCTAACCACTGTATTGCCAGGGAATTCCCAAAATTAGATATCTGGTTTTTAAAAATTTATTTATTTGACTGCACAGGGTCTTAGCTGTGGCATGCGGGATCTTTTGTCATTCAAACTCTTAGTTGCTGCATGTGGGATCTAGTTTCCTGACCAGGGATTGAACCCTGGCCCCTTGCACTGGGAGCTTGGCATTTTATCCACTGGACCACCTAGGAAGTCCCTCTTTTTTTTTTTTTTTTTTTGGCCATGCCTCATGGCTTGTGGGTCTTATTACTCAACCAGGGGTTGACTCCATGACTTCTGCAGTGGAAGGGTGGAACCCTAACCACTGGACCACTAGGGAATTCCCTCAGTGGTTTTTAATATATTCATAGTTGTGTACCTATCACTAATACCTAATTTAAGAACATTTTTGTCACTCCAAAGAGAAAACTCTGTACCTGTTAGCAGTCACTCACCATTCTATTCCAAACCCTGGCTGGGAGAAAATATTTGCAAAAGACATATCTGATAAAGAGGATAATAGTCTTTTATCAGATATCTATATAACTCTTTAGTAGTATATATATATAGATAGATAGATATAGATAACTCTTAAAGCTTAGCAATAGAAAATTAACAACCCAGTTTTAAAATGGGCAAAAGACTTGAATAGACACCTCACAAAAGAGGATATAAAGATGACGTGTGAATATATGAATAGATGCTCAACATCATATATCACTAAGCAACTGCAAATTAAAACAACGAGATATCACTACTCACCTATTGGGATGGCCAACATCCCAAACACTGAAGATAGCAAAAGTTGGTGAGAATGTAGAATAAGGACTCTTGTTCATCACTTGGGAGAATGCAAAATGGTACAGGCATAGCTACTTTGCAAGACAATTTGGCAGTTTTTCACAGAACTAAACATACCTGTTCCATGGGATACTGAAATTGCTCTCCTTCATATTTATCCAAGTGAGGGAAAACTCATGTGTACAGAAAGTCTGCACATGGATGTCTACAGTAGCTTTAGTTACAATTGCCAAAATTTGGAAACAACTAAAATGTCCTCCAGTAGATGAACAGATAAATAAACTGTGGTACATTCAGATAATGGAATATTATCCAGTGCTAAAGTGAAATGAACTCTCAAGCCATGAAAATATACGGGAAAAAAATGCATATTACTAAGTGAAAGAGACCAATGTTTCTTTCACTGCGTAGCGAAAGAAGGCTACACAGTATAGGAATCCAACTAAATGACATTCTAGAAAAGTCAAAACCAGGGAGACTATAAAAGAGATCAGTGGTCGCCAAGGGCTGAGGGGAGGGAGAGAGGGACAGGCAGAGCACAGAGGAATTTTAGGGCAGAGACCATTGTGTATGGTTCCAGTATGATACTGTAAGGGTAGATTGCTATCACCATACATATGTCAAAATCCAAAGCCGGCACAACACCAAGAGTAAACCCTAATGTAAATTGTGGACTTTGGGTGCCAATGATGTGTCAACATAGGTTCATTGGTTGTCATAAAGCACTGCTCTGGTGCAAGATGTTGATTGTTGGCATATACGGAATTTTCTGTACTTCTCAATTTTGCTGTGAACCTATAACTACTCTAAAAAGTGAAGTTTACCAAAAATAACCAAAACAGGGGCTTCCCTGGTGGTGCAGTGGCAAAGAATCCACCTGCCAATGCAGGAGACATGGGTTCGATCCCTAATCAGGGAAGATCCCACATGCCATGGAGCAACTGAGCCCATGCGCCACAACTACTGAGCCTGTGCCCTAGGGCTGGTGTGCCAGAGCTGCTGATGCCTGTGTGCCTGGAGCCTGTGCTCCACAAAAAGGAAGCCACAGCGATGAGAAGGTCGGGTAACGCAACTAGAGTCACCTCACTTGCCGCAAGTAGAGAAAAATCCCGTGCAGCCAGGAAGACCCAGCACAGCCAAATACAAGTAAGTAGATAAATGTATAATATACATATATATATATATATAATACAACACATTAAAAAAAAAAACCCAAATAAATAAGTCAGCAGAATAGCACGCTGACCTAAGTATTATGCATAAGTTGTGACGGTTCCAAGCGTAGGGCTTTTGTTGCCCTGCCCAGGATCCCCTCACGCAGCCAATGGACTACCACGTGTTGGCTGCTAAGAACTCACTCTGCATCTTTCTTAGTTTGGTTCCCACTCTGCCTTTGGTGAAGGGAAGCTGTCTCCCATCAGGAGATGCCCAGGAATTTATACTCCTCTTCATGACCGACAACTGGCCAAGCCCTCTCGCCTCTGGGTAGGACAACCTTCCTGGTACCAGGTGTGCTTCAGAGATCCCTATGGGATGAGGCTGAAGATCACCTCTTCGTGAAGCCACTTCTCTGCGGAGTCCTTCCTCTGCCCTGTCCCTTTCCCCTACTCCCCTCAGGTTCCTCCTGAGAACACGTCTTCAACAACGCACTTGCACAAGGATCGCCTCTCAGGCTTTGCTCTGGGGAACCGATCTATGACAGTTCCCATGGACTGCCCCTGTTTTCGAAGTATATCCTGATTTGTTTTGCAAAATATTTATATGGAAAGTCATCTTAAAAGGGTCAGGTGATTTACTGTCCACAGCATTGCTTTGATACAAAGGACCTTTACATATTTTTTTTTTTTTTGCATTGGTGGTCTGAAACACATGGCATTGCTCTTGAATCTGACTCCACAAAACCAAGACTTTTCCTCCCATGCACATGTTTTTACATTAAAAGAGTGATTTTAGAGAAAGATAAAAAAAGTGGAAGTTAAAAAAAAAAAAGGACTATGGTGGTGACATACAATGTGGCCAGAAATGAATCTGAAAAACTGTGCGTTTCCCTTGGGCGGGTCACAGATTTCACAATAAGCCTTGTGTTTACTAGCACACATACACGCACATGTTCATTTATATAATTCAGTATTTCCCCTTAAAGAACCCACTGTATTAAAATCTGTCAGGGGACTTCCCTGGTGATCCAGTGGCTAAGAATCCCCCTGCCAATGCAGGAAATGTGAGTTCAATCCCTGCTGGGTGAACTAAGACCCCACTTGTCAGCATTTAAGCCTGCACACGGCAACTACTGAGCCCATGGGCACAGCTAAGACCTAAGGCAGCCAAAAAAAAAAAAAAAGAACAGTCAGAATTCCTACCTTGTTGCTGTGGTTCAGTCGCTCAGTCATGTCCGACTCTTTGCAACCCCATGGACTGCAGCATGCCAGGCTTCCCTGTCCTTCACTATCTCCCAGAGTTTGCTCAAACTCATGTCCATCAAGTTGGTGATGCCATCTAATCATCTCATCCTCTGTTGCCCTCTTCTCCTCCTGCCTTCAATCTTTCCCAGCATCAGGGTCTTTTCCAATGAGTTGGCTCTTCACATCAGGTGGCCAAAGTATTGGAGTTTCAGCTTCAGCATCAGTCCTTCCAATGAATATTCAGGGTTGATTTCCTTTAGGATTGACTGGCTTGATCTCCTTGCAGTCCAGGGGACTCTCAAGAGTCTTCTCCAACACCACAGTTCAAAAGTATCAATTCTTCGGAGCTCAGCCTTCTTTGCGGGCCAACTCTCATGTCCCTACATTACTACTGGAAAAACCATAGCTTTGTGACTGTTCGCAAAGTGACGTCTCTGCTTTTTAATACACTGTCTAGGTTTGTCATAGCTCTTCTTCCAAAGCAAACATCTTTTAATTTCATGGCTGCAGTCGCTGTCCACAGAGATTTTGGAACCCAAGAAAATAAAGTCTGTCACCATTTCCATTTTTTCCCCATCTATTTCCCATGAAGTGATGGGACTGGATGCCGTGATCTTAGTTTTCTGAATGCTGAGTTTTAAGCCAGCTTTTTCACTCTCCTCTTTCACCTTCATCAAGAGGCATTCCTACCTTGGTCCTTCTGAAAAGCATACCCCACCAAGTAATGACGATAACCTTGATACATCCTTGGAGGAGAAAAGCCCCAGATAAGCTTGATTCCTAACCCCTGCTCTCCAGGCTAAACTCCCTTATAGACTTTGGGCCATTTATTTAATTTTTCTGAGCCTTCACTTTTTCATTTGTAAAATGGAACTAGTTACAGCCTCTACTCCATAGATTTTATTAGTTAATAATCCTTTAAAGGGCACTAAATGATAAACTCTGTTAATTGGTCCTATTGTTGCTATTAGTTGCTAAATCATGTCCGACTCTTTTGCAACCCCAAGGACATAGCCCGCCAGGCTCCTCTGTCCGTGGGATTTCTCAGGCAAGAGTACTGGAGTGGGTTGCATTTCCTTCTCCAGGGGATCTTCCCCACCAAAGGATCGAGCCCACATCTCTACTTCCTCCAACTGAATCTTTGTCGGGGGAAAGGGCAGGGGATGGCTTAAAGTTGCCAGTTAGAGGCTTCTCAGATTCTTCTGGTTTAAGTCACTTTCCTTCAGATTTGGGGGGGGGTAACTGATTAGTTTTTCAGGCTGTCTTCTTGGCAGAAATGGCTGGATATCCCCAAATATCCATTTTCTCTTACTTCCTGCAATAGAACTTTTGAATTTTAGCCAGGTTCACAGCTGCCCAATTAAAGACTGCATTTCCAAGCCTCCCTTGAAGCCAGATATGACCATGTGCCTTAGTTCTGGCCAATGTACATGTATATTTTCCAGCCAGGTGCCTGGAATGTGACATGTTGTGGAGCCACATTGGACCACATAAAGTCAACAACCTAGGAATGAAAATGCTCGAGACAGAAGGAAATATGGTCCCTAACACCAGACACTCTATCAGCGCTGGGCTTCCAACACTCGTATTTCACAAGACAAACCTGTCTTGTGTCACTGTCACTTTGGTCTTTGTCATAGGAGCTGACTCTGTGTTCTAATTAACATATTTTTTATTCCCTCCTCTCTTTCTCAAACAGTGTCTGGAGAAAGGGTAGACTTATGTAGCCTTGTGGCCATCTGCAGTGAACTCCATTCGGTTCTCCACTTAGAGTCTCACAGGCTGAAATCAAGATGTTGGTCGGTGTGAATGCCTACCTGGAGGCTCTGGGGAAGAATCCACTTCCAAGCTTATTCAGTTGGTTGATGGAATTACATTCCTTGTGGCTATAGGAATGGAGTCCTCATTCCTTTGCTGGCTGTCAGCTGGAGACCACTCTCAGCTCCTCAACCTGCCTGGATGCTGGTGGCCCGTCTACCTTCAAGCCAACAACCTTCTCTAGCACTCAGTTCAGTTCAGTTCAGTCACTCAGTTGTGTCCGACTCTTTGCGACCCCATGAATCACAGCACGCCAGGCTTCCCTGTCCATCACCAACTCCTGGAGTTCACTCAGACTCACCTCCATTGAGTCAGTGATGCCATCCAGCCAGCTCATCCTCTGTCGTCCCCTTCTCCTCCTGCCCCCAATCCCTCCCAGCATCAGAGTCTTTTCCAATGAGTCAACTCTTTGCACGAGGTGGCCAAAGTATTGGAGTTTCAGCTTCACCATCAGTCCTTCCAATGAACACCCAGGACTGATCTCCTTTAGGATGGACTGGTTGGATCTCCTTGCAGGCCAAGGGACTCTCAAGGATGCTTTTGAACACCACAGTTCAAAAGCATCAATTCTTTGGCTCTCAGCTTTCTTCACAGTCCAACTCTCACATCCATACATGACCACTGGAAAAACCATAGCCTTGACTAGACGGACCTTTGTTGGCAAAGTAATATCTTGGCTTTTCAATATGCTATCTAGGTTGGTCATAACTTTCCTTCCAAGGAGTAAGCGTCTTTTAATTTCATGGCTGCAGTCACCATCTGCAGTGATTTTGGAGCCCCCCAAAATAAAGTCTGACACTGTTTCCCACCTTTAGGATGGACTGGTTGGATCTCCTTGCAGTCCAAGGGACTCTCAAGAGTCTTCTCCAACACCACAGTTCAAAAGCACCAGTTCTTTGGTGCTCAGCTTTCTTCACAGTCCAGCTCTCACATCTATACATTACTACTGGAAAAACCATAGCCTTGACGAGACGGACCTTTGCTGGTAAAGTAATGTCTCTGCTTTTCAATATACTATCTAGGTTGGTCATATCTTTCCTTCCAAGGAGTAAGTGTCTTTTAATTTCATGGCTGCAATCTGCACTAATTTTGGAGCACCCCAAAATAAAGTCTGACACTGTTTCCCCATCTATTTCCCATGAAGTGATGGGACCAGATGCCACGATCTTAGTTTTCTGAATGTTGAGCTTTAAGCCAACTTTTTCACTCTCCTCTTTCACTTTCATCAAGAGGCTTTTTAGTTCCTCTTCACTTTCTGCCATAAGGGTGGTGTCCATCTGCATATCTGAGGTTATTGATATTTCTCCCAGCAATCTTGATTCCAGCTTGTGCTTCTTCCAGCCCAGTGTTTCTCATGATGTACTCTGCATATAAGTTAAATCTTAAAATGTAAATTATGGGAGTAGGTCTGCTGAGGTCTTACAAACTCCAGACATTCTTTTGATTCATTGTAATGACTAATTGGAGAGTATATAACTCCATTGCTAACACTAGCAAGGGGGTACTCTTTCTGCCCCCTTCTGATGCCTGTGTCAGAAGCTTTCTCTATCTCCTGTATACTTTAATAAAACTTTATTACAGAAAAGCTCTGAGCGATCAAGCCTTGTCTCTGGCCCCTGATTGAATTCTTCTCCTCTGGAGGCCAAGAATCCTGGCGTCTTTTCATGGTTCAGCAACAACCTTTCAGAAAGATGTCACTCCCAGTTCACTTAAGAGTGTACTTGATATGTCCATGAATTTGTGTGAATCCATACATAATATCTTGCAACATTTTGCCATTTCTCTAACAGAAACATTACTAAATTTAAAAACTAATACCCACTCTACACTACCTAAAACCTTTGCAATATTTTGTTAATCACCATAAAATGCTTATATGGTTTATAATGACTCAAGTAACTGGGCGGCTATGAGCCTCTGGGGTTTGGGATGAAATCAGTGGCCACAGGATCCAGAGAGACAGCTGGAATCCAATTCATGGCCCAATAAATGAATAACACACCAGAAAGTATTCTTGCCTTATGCTTCACATTTTTGAGACCTCTGAGTACCAGTCTGGGGCATAATTAGGAATATGCTTTGTGGCATTTATTCAATGAAATTCTGCCTGTGCTGTGCTTAGTTGCTCAGTCGTGTCTGACTTTTTGCGACCCCTTGGGACTGTAGCCCACCAGGCACCTCTGTCCATGGGGATTCTCCAGGCAAGAATACTGAAGTGGGTTGCCATGCCATCCTCCAGGGGATCTTCCCAACCCAGGGATTGAACCCAGGTCTCCTGCATTGCAGGCAGATTCTTTACTGTCTGAGGAAATTCTGTCTACATATACTTAAAAGCAGGCTTCCCAGGTGATGCAGTGGTAAGGAATCAGCCTGCCAATACAGGTACACACCAGAGACTTGGGTTTGATCCTTGGGTCGGGAAGATCCCCTGGAGGAGGAAATGGTGATCCACTCTAGTATTCTTGCCTGGAAAATTCAATGGACAGGGGAGCCTAGTGGGCTACAGTCCACAGTGTTGCGAGTTGCATACAACTGAGTGACTGAGCACACAGGCATATTTAAAAGCATCACCATACTGAATTAATACGAGACAGTCCATCAAATTAATAAAATACATGTATTAGTTGTGACTTTTTTTCTGCTAAGTTGTTATGATCTTACTTAAATTCAAAGTGTTTTGCCTGCCTACTTGTTTTAACTATTTAAAAAAATAATTTTATTGGTTTATTTTTGGCTGTGTTGGTCTTCGTTGCCGCACAGGATTTTCTCCAGTTGAAGTGAGAGGGGGCTACTCTCCAGTTGCAATATGCGAGCTTCTCTTTGCGGTAGCTTCTCTTATTGCAGCGCACGGGTTCTAAGGCACATGGACTCAGCAGTTGTGGCTCTCAGTCACAGACTCAGTAGCTGTGCAAAACGGGCTTAGTTGCTCTGCGGCATATGGGATCCGTGTCTCCTGCATTGGGAGGCAGATGCTTTAACACTGAACCACAGGGAAGCCTCCATTTCAACTATTAAGACCATTTTCAAAGTACTGTTGTCATTCAGATACTAAGTTGTGTCTGACTCTTTGCAACCCCATGGACTACAGCATGACTGGCTTCCCTATCCTTCACGGAGTTTCCTCAAACTCATGTTCATTGAGTCAGTGATGCCATCCAACCATCTCATCCTCTGTCATCCCCTTCTCCTACTGCCTTCAATCTTTCCCAGCATCAGGGTCTTTTCCAGTGAATCAACTCTTTGCATTCAGCTTCAGCATCAGTCCTCCCAACGAATATACAGGGTTGATTTCCTTTAAGATTGACTGGTTTGATCTCCTTGCAGTTCAAGGGACTCTTAAGAGTCTTCTCCAGTTCAAAAGCATCCATTTTTCAGTGCTCAGACTTCTTTATGGTTCACCTCTCCTATCCATACATGACTACTGAAAAAACCATAGCTTTCACTATATGGATCTTTGTCAGCAAAGTGATATCTTAGTTTTTTAATATGCTGTCTAGGCTGGTCATAGCTTTTCTTTCAAGGAGCAAATGTCTTTTAATTTCGTGGCTGCAGTCACCCACTGAAGTGATTTTGGAGCCCAAGAAAATAAAATCTGTCACTGTTTCCACTTTTTCCCTATTTGTCATGAAGTAATGGGACCAGATGCTACAATCTTAGTTTTTTGAATGTTGAGTTTTAAGCCAGCTTTTTCACTCTCATGTTTCACCTTCAAGAGGCTCTTTAGTTCTTCTTCACTTTCTGCCATTAAAGTGGTATTATCTGCATGTATGAGCTTGTTGATATTTTTCCCAGCAATCTTGATTTCAGCTTGTGAGTCACCCAGCCCGGCATTTCACATGATCTATTCTGCATATAAGTTAAATAAACAGGGTGACAATATACAGTCTTGATATACCCCTTTCCCAATTTTGAACCAGTCCATTGTTCCATGTCCTGTTCTAAATGTTGCTTCTTGTCCTGTATACAGGTTTCTCAGGAGACAGGTAAGGTGGTCTGGTATTCCTATATCTTTCAGAATTTTCCACAGTTTGTTGTGATCCACACAGTCAAAGGCTTAGCAGAAGTAATTTTTTTTTTAATTCCCTTGCTTTTTCTATGATTCAGAGGCTGTTGGCAGTTTGATCTCTGGTTCCTCTGCCTTTTCTAAATCCAGCTTATACACACGGAAGTTCTCAGTTCATGTACTGCTGAAACCTAGCTTGAAGGATTTTGAGCATTACCTTGCTAACATGTGAAATGAGTGCAATTGTACAGTAATTTGAACATTCTTTGGCATTGCCTTTCTTTGGGACTGGAATGAAAACTGATCTTTTCCAGTCCTGTGACCACAGCTGAGTTATCCAAATTTGCTGGCATACTGAGTGCAGCACTTTAACAGCATCATCTTTTAGGATTTAAAATAGCTCAGCTGAAATTCCATCACCTTCACTAGCTTTGTTTGTAGTAATGCTTCCTGAGGCCCACTTGACTTCACACTCTAGGCTGTCTGGATCTAGGTGAGTGACCACACCGTCATGGTTATCCAGGTAATTAAGACCTTTTTTTGTACAGTTTTTTTTGTGTATTCTTGATACCTCTTCTGCTTCTGTTAGGTCCATACCATTTCTGTCCTTTATTGTGCCCACCTTTGCATGAAATATTCCCTTGATATCTCCAATTTTCTTGAAGAGATCTCTAGACTTTCCCATTCTATTGTTTTCCTCTATTTCTTTGCATTTTTCACTTAAGAAGGCTTATCTATCCTTGCTATTCTTTGAAACTCTGCATTCAGATGGATATATCTTTCCCTTTCTCCTTTGCCTTTTGCTTTCAAAGCATGGATTATCCATTTTAATTTTTCACATGTCGCAATTCCCTATTTGATCAGTCGACAAAGCTTCAGTTAGAAAGAAAACTTTGGATTTTTGTGATTAATTCTCAAATCCAATTAGTCATCTTGACTCTTCCCTATGCCATTGAAAATTCCCTGTATTTGGAAAGGTATGTTAAGAGACACACTGTTGGTCTTCCAGACTTTAATTTGTCATTCAATATCTTAAATCTCATGCCTCAAATAGAAAGTATCAAAAAGAACAAAGGCATAAAAAGCAAGGAAAATTCCCAGGATATGGTAGTGAAGAGTCAGCCCAAATCTGAAAGACAACGATGACATATATAACCTAGAACTAGAGCATCTGAATTATAAGTAATTGGTGACAATAAGGGAAGTAGTAGAAAAGTTGGTGGCAGTGACATCATAAACATTAATAGATACCTTAATACACTATATTTAGTAAATCAGGTTAGTCCCTTTTTAACATTTTTAATAGCCATCAGTTCCATGTGAAGTGATGTTACATACCATCATTTATGTATTTTGCTTGTATACAAATGTACATATGTAGCAATATTATAAAATATGCATTTGAATATGTATACCTTGCTAAATTATATTAATTATAACTGAAGTCTAGAAAGAATATGTAAAACAATGCTAACACTTATGCCTAAAATGCTTTCCTTTTTATCTTTTAGGTTACTTCTCTTGTGTGATTTTTAAAATTATTTTTGTGTTTAAAACAAAAGCGAGGGAACAGAACTCCACTTTTGGTGCACACTACAGTTACTTAAGAATGAAACTCTTCTCAGGTCTAAAGTTTCAAATGGTGAAAACAAAGATTTTAAAAACCTATCCAACGTACTACAATTGTTCTACCATTCTTTAAAAACTTTTAAGATCATCTCTTCCATGTTTCTTCGCTAAAAGTCTCAGAGAACTAACAATACAATGTAATCTAAGTTTAAATTTGGGTTTCTCCTGCGTTTCAGGTATTTATGTTTGAGGTTTCTCTTACCGACAAGCCACTTAAAGGGTCACTGTTACTTTGAGGTTTTATCAATGAGATTTGTGTCTTTGGGGCCCATTAGGAACATTTTCGAAGATTACAATGTCAATAGCACCTAATTACTGGACTGTGAGAAAGGTCTTCTTAAGTACATAAAATCTGTGGCAGTGCACAGTACACAATGGGCTGCTCAGATCCCAAATTTTATCACAGCAAAGTAGCAAACAAATTAATAATGTTACCTGGGATCTCCTGGGATAATTACTACTGTGTAAAAAAGACTGCTTTGAAATTCTGTCAATAGTATCATACTTCATTTCTAAAAATTTCTTTATATTCATGAGGATTTCTTTATCTCTTAAATTTTCTTTGTTGCAAGAGCAACTCTCTGCTTCACACTAGAATTTTTTGGAGTAAAGCTTGCAACGTAACAAAGAGTAAAGTTCAATTTGCTTGGGAAGAATATGTCCTCTGATGCAATTTTAAGTTATGTTTTATGTTTTATTTTGCCCTTTTAAAAATATCTACAGTATGATCTGCTACTAATGACAAACTTTATTCTTTCTTATGCATGGTGGACACAAGGATTAAAGGAGACACCAGTTCTTTTAAGTCACTAGCTTACTTCTGAGAACATTATAATTCTCCTGTAATGGGTTAAAAAGCAGGTTTGCCAGACTTTATTTTCAGAACCCAGGGATTATATTATCCATAGGTCAGGAGGAAAGGTAGGGATGGGGCTAGCTAGGCAAGTCACCTCATTTAATCCTCACAACAAAGCTAGGAGTTAAGAGTCACCACCTCCATTTTACAGAGCAGAAGGAGCTGAGATGAAGTCACCCAGGGAGTAAGTGGCTAGAATGAGATGGGAGCCAAAGCCTGTCTACCTGCAAAGCCTTTCTGCTGCATCACATGTTTTCCCATTGTGTGTTGTTGAAAATGGGACCACACACATTGTCAAGCATGTGTCTTGGAGTAAGTCAGTATAATTGACTGGTGACAAACCTGGCCCCTGGGGCCACACTGTCTGAGTCTGAACTCAGCCTTTTCTGTAAAAATAATAATCTGTTTATTTGCAGTCATAACATTGGCAGCCTACTAGGCCCCTCTGTATCCAGCTGTCTCCTTTATAGACTTGAGAAGGCAAGAGTGCTGACCTTGCAGGGTTTTGTGAGGGTTAGAGCTGAAACCTGAAAAGCATTTAGAATAGTTGGTCGTTGTTTAGTCACTAAGTCAGGTCCAGCTCTCCGCTACCCCACTGACTACAGCCCACCAGGCTCCTCTGTCCATGGGATTTCCCAGGCAAGAATGCTGGAGTGGGTTGCCATTTCCTTCTCCAGGGGATCTTTCTAATCCAGGAATCAAACCTGTGTCTCCTGCATTGGCAGGTGGATTCTTTACCACTGAGCCACCAGGGAAGCTCATTAGAATAGTACCTACACCCATTAAATGTTAGTTATCCATAATTTTCAGAAGTATCTTATTGTATAAATATACAATATAAAAACCTCGATCTTTAAAGCAACACTGAGGATTCTGGTAACAGGGAGGATAAATATTCCATAAGGTATTTAAAATATTAATATTCCATTTACATAATTTAAAATACGGACCTCAATAACACAGTGATTTTAAAGGGTTCAGTTTGGCTTCTGTCACCAGATAGATTACAGTCACCCTCATGTTATAGAAAGTAATGATTTGTCTATTGGTTCACATGAGTCATGTAGCTAAACAACTCCTTGAAAATGAATTTGTGAATTAGTGCTTGAAAACACTGATAATATACTGAACTATTTCCTAGGGGCCTGGGGGGGTTTCTCCATCTTCTAAAGCACCTGAGAAGCTTGGAGTGACTTGTTTTGTGAAGAGGGTTTGGCCTTTTGAACATCTAGTGTGCATACTGTTCCATCCCCATAACCATGAAAGACAGCTTTCCAATGAAAAAAATTCATTTACTTTTCGAATTAGTAAATTTGTAATTCAATTTCTTCCTGGCATTTGTGTGTTGGCTTTTTGGGCCATTACAAGTAGAAAATTTATTTCTAGTTGATTTGGGATTAACTGGAACTCAATTAACCAGAAACTTTCATTAACTGAATGATTTCCCCACACTGTCTTCAGAGGGGAGAATGTGACACAGCAAAGTTAAATCAGAGATTTTGTAGAAAGAAATGTCAGAGTTATGCCCAGAGACTTTCTTTGTGACACTCTCACCTACTCCTTCTCTGCAGCTCAGAGTCGTATTCAGTATGATGCGCTTTGTGGCATCCTGCAAAATTATGGATCATAAAATAGCATTTACTTTCAGTTTTATTAGTAAGCTGGAAAAAGGGGGCTAGAATTTTAGGAGGGTTTTCAGTAGACAGGGTGGAAATAACTCTACACTTTGCATTTCCAGAATAGAAGAAAGGGAATGCCAGTGTTTGTTTTGGCTGAGGCTCCCTCATGGTTCAGGTAGCCATCAAAGTTGGTCTGTATGACTACAAATGGACCTTCAGAAAATGGTTTGCTTGGCTCAGAAAAATAATTTTTGGATGTAAAATTCTCAACTGGATTTTTTGCTGTTAACTAAGGCTCTAATTAAAATGTCAGGTAGAACAAAGATTGCAAATTTAACAATTTACATTTTAATGATAAATCATGAAAGTCTTTCTTCCCCAGGCTTCCCTGTCCTTTACCATCTCTTGGAGCTTGCTCAAACTCATGTCCATTGAGTCGGTAATGCCATCACACCATCTCATCCTCCGTCGTCCCATTCCCCTGCTGCCTTCAATCTTTCCCAGCGTCAGGATCTTTTTCAATGAGTCAGCTCTTTGCATCAGGTGACCAAAGTATGGGAGTTCCGCTTCAGATCAGTCTTTCCAGTGAATATTCAGGGTTGATTTCCTTTAAGATTGACTGGTTTGATCTCTTTGTGGTCCAAGGGACTCTCAAGAGTCTTCTCCAGCCCCACAGTTTGAAGGCATCAGTTCTTCCATGCTCAGTCTTTGGTGCTCAGTCCATATGATCACATGGACCTAAACCTTGCCTAACTCAATGAAACTATGAATATGCCATGTAGGGCCACCCAAGATGGATGGGTCATGGTGTTCTGACAAAACGTGGTCCACTGGATAAGGAAATGGCAAACCACTTCGGCATTCTTGCCTTGAGAATCCCATGAACAGTATGAAAAGGCAAAAAGATATGACACTGAAAGATGACCGCCCCCCAGGTTGGTAGGTGCCCAATATGCTACTGGAGAAGAGTGGAGAAATAGCTCCAGAAGGAATGAAGAGGCTGAGCCAAAGCGGAAACAATGCCCACTTGTGGATGTGACTGGTGATGGAAGTAAAGTCTGATGTTGTAAAGAACAATAGTGCATAAGAACCTGGAAAGTTAGGTTCATGAATCAAGGTAAATCAGAAGTGGTCAAGCAGGAGTTGGCAAGAGTGAACATCAACATTTTAGAAGTCAGTGAACTAAACTGTACAGGAATGGGTGAATTTAACTGAGATGACCATTACATCTACTACTGTGGACAAGAATCCTTTAGAAGAAATGGAGTAGTCCCATAGTCAACAAAAGAGCCTGAAATCCAGTGCTTGGGTGTAGTCTCAAAAACAATAGAATGATCTCGGTTCATTTCCAAGGCAAATCATTCAATATCACAGTAATTCAAGTCTGCCCCAACCACTAATGCTAAAGAAGCCGAAGTTGAATGGTTCTATGAAGACCTGCAAGACCTTCTAGAACTAACACACACAAAAAGATGTCCTTTTCATCATAGGGGACTGAAATGCAAAAGTAGGAAATCAAGAGATACCTGGAGTAACAGGCAAGTTTGGCCTTGAAGTACAAAACGAAGCAGGGCAAAGGCTAACAGAGTTTTGCCAAGAGAATGCACTGGTCATAGAAAACACCCTCTCCCAACAACACAAGAGATGACCTTACACATGGACATCACCAGATGGTCAATACCAAAATCAGATTGAGTATATTCTTTCTTCCCCTTTTATATTATATTTTAGAAATAACTTACTGTAGAGATTGGAATTTCCAACAGTCTACAGATCGAGCCCTTTATTTAAATGCTGACATCTTTGGGAATTCTCTGGTGGTCCAGTGGTTAGGACTCTGAGTTTCCACAGCAGGGACCTGGGTCTGATCCCTCGTGAGGGAACTAAGATCCCCAAGCCATATGGTGGGGCCTCCCCCCGCAAAAAGTGCTGATATCTTTAAAAAGTTGCCATGCTTTAAGCTAGGAGCCACTATAGAATCCAGCCTGGGTGTTGTTATTGTCCAGTCATTCAGTTGTGTCCAACTCTGCAACCCCATGGACTGCAGCATACCAGGCTTCCCTGTCCTTCACCATTTTCTGGAGTTTGCTCAAACTCATGTTCATTGAGTCAATGATGCCATCTGACCATTTCATCCTCTGTCGCCCCCTTCTCCTCCTTCCCTCAATCTTTTCCAGCATCTTTTCCAGTGAGTTGTAAAGAGTTTCCATCTTTACATCCAGTGGACAAAATATTGGAGCTTCAGCTTTAGCATCAGTCCTTCCAATGAATATTTAGGGTTGATTTCCTTTAGGATTGACTGGTTTGATCTCCTTGCTGTCCAAGGGACTCCTTAGTCTTCTCCAGCACCACAGTTCGAAAGCATCAATTCTTCAGCACTCAGCCTTCTTTATGGTCCAACTCTCACATCCATACATGACTACTGGAAAACCTATAGCTTTCACTATATGGACCTTTGTCAGCAAAGTGATGTCTCTGCTTTTATCTCCTTGCTGTCCAAGGGACTCCTTAGTCTTCTCCAGCACCACAGTTCGAAAGCATCAATTCTTCAGCACTCAGCCTTCTTTATGGTCCAACTCTCACATCCATACATGACTACTGGAAAACCTATAGTTTTCACTATATGGACCTTTGTCAGCAAAGTGATGTCTCTGCTTTTGAATAAACTGTCTAGGTCTGTCATAGCTTTTGTTCTAAGGAGCAAATGCCTTTTAATTTCATTGTTTCAGTTACTGTCTGTAGTGATTTTGGAGCTCAAGAAAATAGAAGATATCACTGTTTTCAGTTTTTTCCCCCCTATCTATTTGCCATGAAGTTATGGGATTGGGTACCATGATCTTAGTTTTTGGAATGTTGAGCTTTAAGCCAGCTTTTTCACTCTCCTCTTTTACCTGCATCAAGATGCTCTTTAGGTCCTCTTTGCCTTCTGCTATTAGGGTGGTGTCATCTGCATATCTGGGTGTCACTATGATCAAAAATGTCAGTCCAGGAAGTAGAGAGGACTGTGGCTGCCAAAAGATTCCCAGCATCCAGGCAGGCACCTCTGGAATTAGAGATACCAAGGGAACTTTTCATGCAAAGATGGGCTCGATAAAGGACAGAAATGGTATGGACCTAACAGAAGCAGAAGATATTAAGAAGAGGTGGCAAGAATACACAGAAGAATTGTACAAAAAAGATCTTCATGACCAAGAGAATCATGATCGTGGGATCACTCACCTAGAGCCAAACATCCTGGAATGTGAAGTCAAGTGGGCCTTAGAAAGCATCACTACGAACAAAGCTAGTGGAGGTGATGGCATTCCAGTTGAGCTATTTCAAATCCTGGAAGATGATGCTGTGAAAGTGCTGCATTCAATATGCCAGCAAATTTGGAAAACTCAGCAGTGGCCGCAGGACTGGAAAAGGTCAGTTTTCATTCCAATCCCAAAGAAAGGCAATGCAAAAGAATGCTCAAACTACCGCACAATTGCACTCATCTCACACGCTAGTAAAATAATGCTCAAAATTCTCCAAGCCAGGCTTCAGCAATACGTGAACTGTGAACTCCCTGATGTTCAAGCTGGTTTTAGAAAAGGCAGAGGAACCAGAGGTCAAATTGCCAACATCCGCTGGATCATGGAAAAAGCAAGAGAGTTCCAGAAAAACATCTATTTCTGCTTTAT
>SJYX01021716.1:144977-177382 GCA_006410675.1 Oreotragus oreotragus
TGCTGCTGCTGCTAAGTCACTTCAGTCGTGTCCGACTCTGTGTGACCCCATAGACGGCAGCCCACCAGGCTCCCCCATCCCTGGGATTCTCCAGGCAAGAATACTGGAGTGGGTTGCCATTTCCTTCTCCAATGCATGAAAGAGAAAAGTGAAAGTGAAGTCGCTCAGTCTGTCCGACTGTTAGCGACCCCATGGACTGCAGCCCACCAGGCTACTCCGTCTATTGAATTTTCCAGGCAAGAGTACTGGGGTGGGGTGCCTTTGCCTTCCCCGATGATAGTCATAGATATAGTATATATCATAGATATAATATCACAGTTTATTTTGTCGATATCACGTATACATAGAATCTTAAAAATGATACAAATGAACTTATTTACTAAACAGATATAGATTCAGACATAGAAAACAAACATGATTACTAAAGGGGAGAGGCGGGGAGGGATAATACTCACTAGGAGTTGGTGATGGACAGGGAGGCCTGGCGTGCTGCGATTCATGGGGTTGCAAAGAGTTGGACATGACTGAGCGACTGAACTGAACTGAGCACATGTAAAGTAAACAATAAGGACCTACTTATATTACAGGTAACTATACTTAATATCTTGTAATAACCTATAATGGAAAAGAACCTGAAAAAGAACAATATATATACACTGTGTATATGTTCAGTTATATATATATGTGTGTATATATATATACACACATCTGTATATACATATACATATATATGTGTGTGTGTATATACATATACACGTGTGTGTGTGTGCTCAGTTGCAAGTCACGTCCATCTCTTTGCGACCCCATGGACTGTAGCCTGCCAGGCTCCTTTGTCCATGGGATTTGCCAGGCAAGAATACTAAAGTGGGTTGTCATGCCCTCCTCCAGGGCATCTTCCCCACCCAGGGATAGAACTTGAGTCTCCTATGTCTCCTGCATTGACAGGTGGATTCTTTACCACTGAGTCACCTGGGAAGCACCCCCCCCAGGCGTGCTGCGATTCATGGGGTCGCAAAGAGTCGGACACGACTGAGCGACTGAACTGAACTGAACACCTGTAAACACTATAGAAAAAGTCTCTCCATTGCGTGGAGGCCCAGGAGAGAGGTTCCTTTCTCAATCTTGTTTTCGAAAAGTAGATGGTTTTAAAATTAGGGTCTAGGATTTAAACTCATTTCACACACTTCCTCTCTGTATAAATATTCATGATAAAACTTACTTTTAAAGATTCCAAGAAATGAAAATCAGAAATTACTGACACCCTTTGATTACTATCTATAATGCAAATGAGGAATGTTGCATTTTGTTAATACAACATCTTCATTAGAGAAAAGCAAGCACGGTTGCTTCCTAAAGACGTATAGACACTTACAAACAAAATGTACCTCCACCTCCCAAACAGTCCAATTTGAGGCCCTGCAAGGACTGATGGGAAATAAAGAATGCTAGAAATGGTCAGATTTTTCTTCTATTATTAAACTGGAAACTAGGAATTTAACAGGAGCCTCAGGTTTGTTGGCAGTTTAAAAAAAAAAAGAAACAGGATTTCAACGTAGACAGTTTCTAGTTTTGATGTATGACTCTCATTTTCAATTAACAGAGATAAATATTCTGAAATACATATTAATATTCTTTTATTCATCATATCAATGCATTGGTCTTATAAAGTGGCTGGAAAAAAAGCCGTGCATTCACCCAGAAACCAAACATCTCAGTACGACAAAGAAAAGTGCTACTAATCTTGATTCATTACCCATCCTGTGTGTGTGCACCTTTTCTTCAACAATAAGGATTCTTACCTTGTGGTGAAAGTGGGAGGGAAATCTGATTGCTGCCTACATCTTCATACTTGATGTCTACCTGTAGGTAAAATGAGATGTTTAATTACTGACTCTGAATAATACTGACTGATTAAATTTTAAATAGGAAAAAAGTAATCTACCTACCGAAGATGAATGATCAACGCTTGAAGAAGACGTCGTCACTGTTGCCAAGTTCATTTTGGATTGCACAAATAAAGGTTTAACTCTCTGAAAGACACAAAGGGTATGTACCATTGTTATCCAGGGGAAATAAAGATCAACTCAAATGGAGGTGGAATGCTCTTCAGGTCTTAGTTAACTGAGATATGAATATTATGCTTCTAACTTAATTGCTCAAATATCACTGGGGAAATAATTTCCTTTAAACCCAAGGAATGTCAGACTCTTTGTGACCCTATGGACTGATGCCTTCCAGGCTCCTCTGTCCATGGGATTTCCCAGGCAAGAATACTGGAGAGGGTTGCCATTTCCTCCTCCAGGAGATCTTCCCGATCCAGGGATCGAACCTGAGTCTCCTCAAACTCCTGCATTGCAGGTGGATTCTTTCTCCACTGAGCCACAGGAATAGATCCTTTCCTAATTCAGGCTACTTTGTCAAAAAATTCAAGCAAAAATGTTTTCCTTCATGTCTCTTCTGACTCTTCTTCCTTTTGATTCTCCCTAAGCCATTTGGAGTTCACTCCTTTTAACTGGCCAGGTCTCACAAGGTCATCCCCAGCACCACTCAGTTCCTGGAAGCTACATAGTAGTGGTCCTGGTTTCCAGGAACTGAAGAGTGAAAACGCAAAAGCATCTCTTCCAGGAGTTCAGAGGCAGCAGCACATAAGCGGAACAGCCACCAACATCATATATTGCACAGTAAATCACGACACTAAAAATATGCTGGTGAAAATGACCAAAAGCACACCAAGCATTATTATAAAAAAGAGGTCTGAGGTCTGTGGGTGCACCCTGGGAATTTATGTGATGTTTTCACTATTCAGGCTTCTCTCTTGTTGGTTTGTATGTGTGCATACTCATTTGCATGCATTTTTCTATCCCCCTACGGCCTGCTCCCACTCCTTTTTTGTTCCCCTGGACAAATAAACCATTTAAACATTTATGTGAGGACTCCCTTGGTGGCCCAGTGGTTAAGACTCCGAGCTCTCGATGCAGGAGGCCTGGGTTTGATCCTTGGTCGGGAACTAGATCCCATATGTTGCAACTAAAGAGCCTGCATGCTGCAACTAAGACCCAGCACAGCCAAATAAAAAAATAAAAAGAAATATCTAAAAAATGGTAATCTTTGGTTGAGAAGAGGAAAAAACAGAAGGAGAAGAGACTATTGTATATATAGACCAGTTCTGGAACACTTTGGGAGAGTCAATTATTAAAAACCCTTAGCAAGTTTCTCACATGTGTGCATGCTAAGTCGCTTCAGTCGTGTCTGACTCTTTGTGACCCCTTGGACTGTAGCCCACTAGGCTCCTCTGTCCACAAGATTCTCCAGGCAAGAATACTGGAGTGGGTTGCCATGCCCTCCTCCAGGAGATTTTCCCAACCCGGGAATCAAACCCATGTCTCTTATGTCTCCTGTACTGGCAGGCAGGGTTTTTTTTGTGTTTTTTTTTTTTTTTTACTACTAGTGCTATTTGCAAAGCACAGCAAGGTTTATTTTGCTATGTAAATTTAGCTAAAAATTAGAAATAATATCATCTTGCCAATGTTCTTAAGTTCTTTGATCTCTTGCAGCAACTTGGATTTAAAAAATCATCCTAAAGTGAAAATTGTGGAAAAAAATTTTAAAAGAAAGTGATTTTAAGCCTTTTGAAGCAAGAAATCAAAATTTATACTTCTTGTGACCTTTCTCACAAACCTTATTTGTCTCCAAAGCACTTAGCATCACAGCAGTTTCTAAATGGCATTCATAGTATGTTAATTTACTCATTGTTTATAATTTACTGATTATATTTCTACACTGGGCATCATTACTTTTACAACTCCCAAGCAAAAACATTAACCAGGTTTAAAAATAGTCTATTTTATATCTATGATAGTCATGCTGCTGCTGCTAAGTCACTTCAGTCGTGTCCGACTCTGTGTGACCCCATAGACGGCAGCCCACCAGGCTCCCCCATCCCTGGGATTCTCCAGGCAAGAATACTGGAGTGGGTTGCCATTTCCTTCTCCAGTGCATGAAAGAGAAAAGTGAAAGTGAAGTCGCTCAGTCTGTCCGACTGTTAGCGACCCCATGGACTGCAGCCCACCAGGCTACTCCGTCTATTGAATTTTCCAGGCAAGAGTACTGGGGTGGGGTGCCTTTGCCTTCCCCGATGATAGTCATAGATATAGTATATATCATAGATATAATATCACAGTTTATTTTGTCGATATCACGTATACATAGAATCTTAAAAATGATACAAATGAACTTATTTACTAAACAGATATAGATTCAGACATAGAAAACAAACATGATTACTAAAGGGGAGAGGCGGGGAGGGATAATACTCACTAGGAGTTGGTGATGGACAGGGAGGCCTGGCGTGCTGCGATTCATGGGGTTGCAAAGAGTTGGACATGACTGAGCGACTGAACTGAACTGAGCACATGTAAAGTAAACAATAAGGACCTACTTATATTACAGGTAACTATACTTAATATCTTGTAATAACCTATAATGGAAAAGAACCTGAAAAAGAACAATATATATACACGGTGTATATGTTCAGTTATATATATATGTGTGTATATATATATACACACATCTGTATATACATATACATATATATGTGTGTGTGTATATACATATACACGTGTGTGTGTGTGCTCAGTTGCAAGTCACGTCCATCTCTTTGCGACCCCATGGACTGTAGCCTGCCAGGCTCCTTTGTCCATGGGATTTGCCAGGCAAGAATACTAAAGTGGGTTGTCATGCCCTCCTCCAGGGCATCTTCCCCACCCAGGGATAGAACTTGAGTCTCCTATGTCTCCTGCATTGACAGGTGGATTCTTTACCACTGAGTCACCTGGGAAGCACCCCCCCCCACCACCACATCATATGTATAAAAATAATAACTGAATCACTTTGCTGTACACCAGAAATTAAGACAAAAATTGTAAATCAACTATACTTCAATTTTAAAGAAGTCTATTTTAGAATTGGGCTTCGTCTATAGGTTACTTCTAGTGTGAAAATGAATGACCTGGTACTAGGAACAGATTCTTTCACCTCCTTTTTCCATTTGGAAGTGACTATATACTTGGATCTTTAGCTGTGATTGTTTCTATGTTCCATCCATGCACACAGTGGTCAGGTTAATAGATTCCTCCCAGGAGGAATGAGTCACCCTCCTCTAAAATTTTCTCTTGCCTCCACTATAGCTCAACCATATTGCATGAGAGGCATTTGTTTACACATCTATGTCTCATACTACATTGAGCTCTTTGGGTTCAAACACTGTCTTATGCTATCAGCATCTAGCACAGTGCCTCCTGTACTATCTCCAGGGCTAAGATCAGGGATTCTAAAAAAGCTAAGTTCAAAAAGAGACACCAAAGAGACAAAGTGCATTTACTCCAATGTGTACTTACAACATAATTGAAGGATGTATCAGCCAGCACTGCAAACTGACGAAATAATGTGTGCCTAGTAAACATTTCATTCTTAAGGACATGAAAGCTGAAATAAAACATGTAATGGAATTAAAATGAGCAGAAATCATAGGAAAGAGCAAATTGGTATTATGTTCATGTGATGAGAAACTTGAATTTTCAATATAAGCACAAAGAAACGCAAGTAAAAAATTTTAAATATTAATATAAACTTATCACTCTTTGGTTTCTAAAATTATATATTTTCCAGCCGTGAAAAGCAAATAAGGAGGAATAGCCTTATTAATACTAAATATTAACATATATCACAAAATAATAGTATAATAATATCCTGGAAAGGAAAAATAAATGGAATAGAATAGGAACACTGAAACAGATTCAGGAATATACTAGAACATAGTATGTGACCCAAGTGGCACCACAACCCACTCCAGAAAGAACTGGAATAAAGACCTAAATATGAGAGGTAAGTCAAGAAGGCTTGTTTTAAGAAGTGGGAGAATATCTTAGTGAAGATGGAGAAAGATTCTCTAAATACATCTAAGGAAAAATACTGATGGATAAAGATTAAGAATTTCTGTACAATAAAGGGCAACATACACAAAGTTCATAGACTGGGAAAAGGTATTTGTAACATCTAAAGTTGACAAAAGTGAAGTCACTCAGTCGTGTCTGCCCCTTTGCGATCCCATGGACTATAGTCTATCTACCAGGCTTCTCTGTCCATGGGATTTTCCAGGCAAGAATACTAGAGTAGGTTGTCATTTCCTTCTCCAGGGACCTTCCTGACCCAGGGATCGAACCCAGGTCTCCTGCATTGCAGGNGTGTCTGCCCCTTTGCGATCCCATGGACTATAGTCTATCTACCAGGCTTCTCTGTCCATGGGATTTTCCAGGCAAGAATACTAGAGTAGGTTGTCATTTCCTTCTCCAGGGACCTTCCTGACCCAGGGATCGAACCCAGGTCTCCTGCATTGCAGGCAGATGCTTTACCCTCTGAGCCACCAGGGAAGCCAGGACTTTTCTTCTTCCAAGGAAGAAGGTCCTCTGGAGAAGGAAATGGCAATTCACTCCAGTACTCTTGCCTGGAAAATCCAATGGATGGAGGAGCGTGGTAGGCTACAGTCCATGGGGTCGCAAAGAGTTGGACACAACTGAGCGACTTCACTCACTCACTCAAAATTGACAAGGATTAAAAATAAGAAAACACAAACAAATTTCACAAGCTGAGAAGAAAGCAAAGAAGATGAAAAGAGTTCACAAAAGAGGACAGCCTTTAAAGGGAAAACATCAGATCAATACAAGCTTTTGAAAATCAGATACCACCAAATACTAGAACTCAATCCTTGTATCTCTCTATTTTTCTCCAACACTTATTCTTAGCTAATCTCATTTAATCCCATGACTTTAAATACCATCCATACTAATGTCCCCAAATGTATGCCCCCAGCCTCAACTTTCTTCTGAGTTCCAGACTCATATATTCATCTGCCACTAGACATCTACCCTTAGATTACTAAGAGGTATCTTGAATTTCACATATCAAAACTGATTTCCTGACAAAATGTGCTTGCTTGTTTGAAGTTGAAGGCAACTTCATCTTTCCTATTGTAAAAAGTCTTTGCAATCAAATTTGACCTCTTTCCCCTCTTGCTGCAAATCTTTCAGTACCTCCTACTTTCAAAATATGCTGCTGCTGCTGCTGCTAAGTCACTTCAATCGTGTCTGACTCTGTGCAACCCCATAGACGACTTTCAAAACATAGCTCACATTTAATCATTTCTCAACACCTCCTAAAATCCCATGGATGGAAGAGCCTGGTAGGCTGCAGTCCATGGGGTCGCTAAGAATCCAACATGACTGAGCGACTTCACTTTCACTTTTCACTTTCATGCATTGGAGAAGGAGATGGCAACCCACTCCAGTGTTCTTGCCTGGAGAATCCCAGGGACGGGGGAGTCCAGTGGGCTGCCGTCTATGGGGTTGCACAGAGTCGGACATGACTGAAGCGACTTAGCAGCAGCAGCAGCAGCAACACTTCCACGTCTCCCATCCCAGTCAAATCACCATCATGTTTTGCCTAAAAGAGGCTTATTCTTTCTGGAGCTCCTAACTTTTTCCTCTGTCTTTCCGTTGGTTTCCCTATGGCCTTGTATCAATACAGAAGTCAGAATTATTCTTTCAAGACATCAGATCATTTGGGTCTTTCCTTAGTTCAAGACTCTCCAGTGAGGTTTCAGGGTACCAACTCATTATTCTGAATATTGATAAATAAAGAAGATCAAGCATTTATCTTGCCTCATCTCATCTGAAACTATATTTCAGGGTAACCAGTTGAGGGGAATGTTTTTCTTTGATAGAACTTAGCTAAGAAATGCAGAAGGAAAGATAAAATTGAAGTATTAACAATTTGCCATCCTAATGAAATCTTGACTCACGGTTTGTGATTATTAATAGATGTTAAGATTATTTGGAGTAAGGTCAATTGGTAAACCTCGAAATTCATGAATCAGGCTGATAACGTGATTAAAATAAAGCTAGACACTAAAGTGCCCTATGATGGGATGCCTAAGAATTACCTAGTAGTTTGCGTGAAGTAGTCTTGCCTAAAATATTGAATCTGAATCTAATCAACTCTCTAGATTTAAGATCAGTTTGTAGGAAGTACAGACTGAAGAACATGCTAAAAGGAACCACACACACATATACACATGCGTGTAAACAATTAGCCACATCCAGAATGGGGGACATTCTACATAAGAAATGAACACATTTCTCTAGCAAATCAATGGACTGGA
This sequence comes from Oreotragus oreotragus, assembly GCA_006410675.1. Taxonomy (NCBI): domain Eukaryota; kingdom Metazoa; phylum Chordata; class Mammalia; order Artiodactyla; family Bovidae; genus Oreotragus; species Oreotragus oreotragus. Next base: position 153,193 of record SJYX01021716.1, read on the forward strand.
AAGAAAGGGGCTTATGTGGGATCATTATTGGAAAAAAAAAAAAAAAAGATTTAAACTATGTAACAGCCAAATGCAGTGGTCTACTTATTCCGGATCCTGATTTAAACAAACAACAATAAAACATTCCCTTGACATAATCAAGAAATTTGAATATGATTTGGTTAATAAGAAATACTAAAGGATTTATATTGCTAGGTTTATTAAGTGTGGTAATGACCTTGTAGGCATGTAAAAGAGATTTTCTTATCAATTAAAAACAAGAGCTCCTGGGTTGGTGAACGTGTGGAGGCATGAGGAGAGCAGCATTGCCCAGGAATCAGGAGTTTTGAGACCCCTCCCACAAACTTTGCCCTGTGCATCTCTTCCATGTGGCTGTTCCTGAGTTATATCCTTTTAAAATAAACTGGTAATATGAAGTCCCAGAGTGGGCTTCTCTCAAGGCCGAAACGTTGGAAAAATTTATTCAGGGGACACGGGTTCGATTCCGGGTCCGGGAAGATTCCACATGCCATGGGGCAACTAACCCTGTGCGCCACAACCACGGAGCCCGTGTGCTGCAACTACTGAAGCCCGGGCACCTACAGCCCCTGTTCTGCAACGAGAAGCTCACGGCGCGCCGCGACTCGAGGGGCCCCGGCCTGCCTCACCTAGAGAAAGCACGCAACGCAGACCCAGCGCAGCGGAGAGAGACAAACGCCAGAAACGAAGCTTCTGGTGACTTCCTATCTCGGAGCAAAACCTCAAACGCTCTTCTCTGAGCTCCTCCACCACTCGCCCCTCTCACGCCATTCCAGCCCTCCGGTGTCCTCACTGTTCCTGAACACAGGAGCCAGCGCTCATTCCAGCACTTCTGCTCATGAGGCTTCTCTGGGGGGAGGCGGGGGAGTCTCTTCTAAGCAACTGGGGAGCACACCCCCCTCACTCACTCAGATCTCTGTATCTGAAGATAACTATTATCATGTGCAAATAAGCAGGAAACGTTTTAATAGGCCTATGGGGGAAGATGACTCTGTGGGTCCGATTAAACCAGTTATCAAGAGAGTGTCCATCCTGTTGATTATTTGCATTTAAACACTGAGATCAGGAATAAAACAGAGTTTGGAATTTAGTTTTTATCTGAAGTGACTTTGACTCCTCTTCTACTTTAGGTCAGTTATTTTGCATTTCTTATTAGAAGCATGTGACGGCATTTTATATTACTTAATACGCAAGAAAAATGCTAGGCTCCCAATTTCCTTAAAAGATGATTAGTCCTGTTTTTTACAATAGACTTTGTATGTATCACCACACTATACCTGTTCCTGAGAATTAAGAATTTCTTTTCCCAGTTTTTGCTGATATGTTCTGATTCCTTTTTAATCCTGTAATAAATTTATAGATAGTTATATGTATACAGTATGTATTGGCTGCAAATGAACAATTATGAATTATTATTACCAGTACCTTTCGGACTTCTTTTTCTCTTTCTCTAACTGAGACTTTAATACTTGTATTTGCTCTTCCAAAACACGTTTCTCTTCTTCAATCTTTCAATAGAAAATACACCACAAAGTTAATGATATGAATCCTGTTTGTATTGTTTTATCCATAAATCTGAAATGTTATTTCTATTAAATAGCATACCATCAAAAATAATTTGAGAGAGTAGTGAGTTACATTTACTTGCAAATTCCCATAAATTGGAAGAATATAAGATCCCATGCCTCCACTTCCTGTAAATGATTCACTTCAAAGCAGCCACTGTGAGACAACATTATGAAGCAACCAAAATTCTTCTTCATCACCCCTCCCCTACTAGGTATCGTGTTTTCTAATTTCATTATAGCGGCAGCTGCCCCCAGTTACTGTATTTCCTCTATCAAAACCATCCTCAGGAAAGGATCTGACCAACTCAATCACATTAGAGCTATATGTTATTTCTCATTATCGTTTATATTTTACAAGGGGATGAAGTTTTGGCAAAGGAATGAATCTATAACAGGGGAGTTATAGGCATGTCATGAAGATTTCTTTGGACGCGGCAGGGAGATATCCCAGAATCATACTATAGAGGCAATCAGGTGCTCTGTCTCTTCATTAGATTGATTCTTGGTGTAGCTTTCGAAGTCACTGTTACTTTCTCAGAATAGTCAGCATCCATATAAACAACATTTAGGTTAATAATAATGGTCACATTAGTCATTACTATACCTTAGCCACTGATAGTTGCATCTTTCCCCCATGCATCACAGAAGGTACTGCATGTGTAGCCTGGAGAGAAAATAAACTAAGGTAATAAATAAAGCCATAAAGATGTGGTTTTCGTGTAGTTTAGAGAAAGGCAAATGAGAAAAATTATGCCAACACTAGTTCCATAGGGATCTTGACTGCCTCAATTAATTTATAAGACTCAGGGTTTACACACTGCATTTGCAATTGGACAGTTATAACTGATTAAAACAATGTACCCACTATAGCTTTTTTAAAAAATTTTGTTTTTTTAATGCATTATTCTGAAATTGTATATGGGTCAAATTGTACCACTATGTATATATTTTTAAATAAGCAGGCAGTTATCACCCAGTGAAGTCACAAGCTTAAAAAAAAACTATTTTCCTCAACTATCTTTTGAATTACATCAAATGAATCCCACTTATAGATATAAAAATGCTGCATTTCAAAATATTTAAATAAATCACTTGTACTTTTTTGTTTTTTAGACTGTAATGCATTATTTGCTCATTTATTTACTAATAAATAAACTTTATTTTTAAATTTATTTACTTATTTGGCTATGCCAGATCTTTTGATCTATTGCCTGTCTTGAGGGGGTCAGTTCAGCCAAGCAGAATCTGAAGCCAGGACTGCTGAATAAAGTGAAAGGAATCCAGCACTCCCCTGAGCAATGAGAAGAGCTATAAAAGGAGAAGACGGCCAGGCAGGACCCTAAGGCAAGAGGCGCTGGTGCATGGTGAAGGCACAAGGTGACCTGTGCCCAGGGGTGATGCCCAACATTCAATGTGAAATGGTATCTGGATGATGCAAACTGTCCCTGTCACTCACCTTCGGCAACCTTGTCCATCTAAAAGGTGTCCTGTGAGTGGGTGGTTTTAGTAGCAATTGAAGAATTGAGTTGAGTTCAGAATCTGATTGATTCAACAAAATGTGAACTGGGATGACACAGAGTGCCATGAAACTCAGGAACTGACCTGTTTCAGTAGTAGAAACAGCCTAAACCCGGGAGTAGCCATGAGAAGATGAGATATGGGCATCTGTGGAAACCAGTGGACACCCTTTTGGCTCCCATAAAGCAAAGAATGTAGGCTTGAGCCAACTTTACTTACATTTGAAGGGACAGTGAGAATGCAGCTGACATTAGTTGCCACATATAAAAAATGACAAAATTTGTAATTAACAGTCATAAATGTTATAATTTTTTGAGTGTCTACTATGTGCCAGCTATGTCACACGTATTGCCATTTATTCTACATACTAACATTAATTTTATCATCCCTGTTACTTTAGATATTTAACGATGGAGAAAGCATGCACATTTAAAAAATATAAACAGCAGATAGTATATATGAACATAAACTCTCACTTCCCAGAAGCCAAAGGTTTTGTTTTTAGTTTTTCTCATTGTTATAATTATAAATAAATAGTGGCCTTTATTGCTTTGGGCTCTCCACAAATAAAGATTAAGATTTAGAGCATTTATTTACTATATAGCACAGGGAACTATAGCTCAGGGAACTATGGAGAAGGCAATGGCACCCCACTCCAGTACTCTTGCCTGGAAAATCCCATGGACAGAGGAGCCTGGTAGGCTGCAGTCCATGGGGTCGCTAAGAGTCGGACATGACTGAGCGACTTCACTTTCACTTTTCACTTTCATGCATTGGAGAAGGAAATGGCAACCCACTCCAGTGTTCGTGCCTGGAGAATCCCAGGGATGGGGGAGCCTGGTGGGCTTCCGTCTATGGGGTTGCACAGAGTCAGACACGACTGAAGCGACTTAATAGCAGCAACAACAGCAACAACAGGGAACTATATTCACTATCTTGAAATAACCTGCAATGGAAGAATAATCTGAAAAAATATAGCTGAATCATTTTGCCATACACCTGAAACTAACACAATACTGTAGTGTTATACTTTAATTTTATCAATTTTACTTTACAAATATTATTTTATTTTACAATTTTACTTTACAAATTTACTTTTAATCAATTACACTTTAATTTTGAAAAGTAAATAAAAATAAAACCAATGGAAAATTTTTTTAATTAAAAAAATAATTTAAAGCAATCAAATTACCTGCTACCTTCTCTCTTTCCTCACATGCTTTATTTTTTATTTGCAAATGTTTAGCTCTTACTGTGGTTGCCTTTATTATGATTTCAATATATGAACATCTATATCATGGTCTATGAATCCTCTGCTGATAATTTCTGATTATCCCCTCACAGGTGAATTCTCAGCAGGACTTAATCCTGAACTTGGCCCGAACCCTCTGCTCTTACCTTAGTTCACTAAACTCTAACTCCTATTCCATCAATCCCTAGGTCCTGCAGAGCTTTCTGGTGGTCCTAGAACTACCCAAGTTATTGTTCTCTTGGTTGTCTCCACACCTTCCTGGAGAAAACTACCACCTACCATCACCAGCATAGTGACTCAATCTCCCCAAGGCCCATGTGGNATGTGTATAAGAGACAGCAATGTACCCACTATTGCTTTTTTAAAAAATTTTGTTTTTTTAATGCATTATTCTGAAATTGTATATGGGTCAAATTGTACCACTATGTATATATTTTTAAATAAGCGGGCAGTTATCACCCAGTGAAGTCACAAGCTTAAAAAAAAACTATTTTCCTCAACTATCTTTTGAATTACATCAAATGAATCCCACTTATAGATATAAAAATGCTGCATTTCAAAATATTTAAATAAATCACTTGTACTTTTTTGTTTTTTAGACTGTAATGCATTATTTGCTCATTTATTTACTAATAAATAAACTTTATTTTTAAATTTATTTACTTATTTGGCTATGCCAGATCTTTTGATCTATTGCCTGTCTTGAGGGGGTCAGTTCAGCCAAGCAGAATCTGAAGCCAGGACTGCTGAATAAAGTGAAAGGAATCCAGCACTCCCCTGAGCAATGAGAAGAGCTATAAAAGGAGAAGACGGCCAGGCAGGACCCTAAGGCAAGAGGCGCTGGTGCATGGTGAAGGCACAAGGTGACCTGTGCCCAGGGGTGATGCCCAACATTCAATGTGAAATGGTATCTGGATGATGCAAACTGTCCCTGTCACTCACCTTCGGCAACCTTGTCCATCTAAAAGGTGTCCTGTGAGTGGGTGGTTTTAGTAGCAATTGAAGAATTGAGTTGAGTTCAGAATCTGATTGATTCAACAAAATGTGAACTGGGATGACACAGAGTGCCATGAAACTCAGGAACTGACCTGTTTCAGTAGTAGAAACAGCCTAAACCCGGGAGTAGCCATGAGAAGATGAGATATGGGCATCTGTGGAAACCAGTGGACACCCTTTTGGCTCCCATAAAGCAAAGAATGTAGGCTTGAGCCAACTTTACTTACATTTGAAGGGACAGTGAGAATGCAGCTGACATTAGTTGCCACATATAAAAAATGACAAAATTTGTAATTAACAGTCATAAATGTTATAATTTTTTGAGTGTCTACTATGTGCCAGCTATGTCACACGTATTGCCATTTATTCTACATACTAACATTAATTTTATCATCCCTGTTACTTTAGATATTTAACGATGGAGAAAGCATGCACATTTAAAAAATATAAACAGCAGATAGTATATATGAACATAAACTCTCACTTCCCAGAAGCCAAAGGTTTTGTTTTTAGTTTTTCTCATTGTTATAATTATAAATAAATAGTGGCCTTTATTGCTTTGGGCTCTCCACAAATAAAGATTAAGATTTAGAGCATTTATTTACTATATAGCACAGGGAACTATAGCTCAGGGAACTATGGAGAAGGCAATGGCACCCCACTCCAGTACTCTTGCCTGGAAAATCCCATGGACAGAGGAGCCTGGTAGGCTGCAGTCCATGGGGTCGCTAAGAGTCGGACATGACTGAGCGACTTCACTTTCACTTTTCACTTTCATGCATTGGAGAAGGAAATGGCAACCCACTCCAGTGTTCGTGCCTGGAGAATCCCAGGGATGGGGGAGCCTGGTGGGCTTCCGTCTATGGGGTTGCACAGAGTCAGACACGACTGAAGCGACTTAATAGCAGCAACAACAGCAACAACAGGGAACTATATTCACTATCTTGAAATAACCTGCAATGGAAGAATAATCTGAAAAAATATAGCTGAATCATTTTGCCATACACCTGAAACTAACACAATACTGTAGCGTTATACTTTAATTTTATCAATTTTACTTTACAAATATTATTTTATTTTACAATTTTACTTTACAAATTTACTTTTAATCAATTACACTTTAATTTTGAAAAGTAAATAAAAATAAAACCAATGGAAAATTTTTTTAATTAAAAAAATAATTTAAAGCAATCAAATTACCTGCTACCTTCTCTCTTTCCTCACATGCTTTATTTTTTATTTGCAAATGTTTAGCTCTTACTGTGGTTGCCTTTATTATGATTTCAATATATGAACATCTATATCATGGTCTATGAATCCTCTGCTGATAATTTCTGATTATCCCCTCACAGGTGAATTCTCAGCAGGACTTAATCCTGAACTTGGCCCGAACCCTCTGCTCTTACCTTAGTTCACTAAACTCTAACTCCTATTCCATCAATCCCTAGGTCCTGCAGAGCTTTCTGGTGGTCCTAGAACTACCCAAGTTATTGTTCTCTTGGTTGTCTCCACACCTTCCTGGAGAAAACTACCACCTACCATCACCAGCATAGTGACTCAATCTCCCCAAGGCCCATGTGGCAGGAAAGGAACCAAAAACAAAACCGGACACAGCAACACTAACTTAACAAAACAGTGAAAGTCTTCATTCTCATCAGCCTTCCTTGGCTTCCAGTATGTGGGAATCACTCAAGCTATGGGAGGCACGCACTTTGGGGGCTCCTTCCACCTATCTGTTCTCAAAGAGCACAATCCACTTGAAATGCCTCTCTGACCAGGGCACAAGGAGTACACACTGCGTACACTGCCATTGGTTAACAGGGGACCGAAGAACCGTAGGAATGAGAGCCCCAAGCTTTGGAGGGGCTGTGTGCGAATAGATCTGCCTGCCAATGCAGGAGACACAGGCTGGACCTCTGGTCCAGGAAGATTCCACATGCGACAGGGCAATTAAGCCCTTGTGCCACAACTACCGAGCCCATGAGCTTTAGAACCTGCTCTCACCAACAAGAGAAGCCACCGCAATGAGCAGCCCCAGACTATCAAGTGGCCCCCACTTGCCACAACTAGCGAACGCACAGTAGCAAAGACCCAGTGTAGCCAATAGTGAAACAAGTGAATAAACAAATTAATTAAGTGAAACAAAAAGAATCCACAGAAAGTTAGGAAAACAAACTGGCAAAGCAAAATAAGTTTCCACTGAGAAGGACATTTATATTTATTTCACTCTATCTGAAGTCATATCAGTAGTTGAAAGTTTATTTTAAAAATTGATTCTGGGTTTAAATTCATGTACAGTAAAAATTAGTTCCAATTTTCAAGGCTCCCTTTTCCTGACTCTCATATAATGATCAACTCTGTAATAACTGGAGATAAAACCCTGCTAAAGCATATCTTATGTAAAGCAAATAATTATTCAATCTCTCCCAAAGACAATACTCTTAGCATGACAAAGATAGCCTCTCTTTTCATTAAAAAAAAGAAAAAAAAGTACCACGTGTAGACTAGAGTGTTTGCCCTCCAGTTTGAGTTGAACTTTCAACTCTGCTGTAGCACGTTATATTAAATCCTGACTCTGTCCACATTAAACTGTCATTTTGTTTTGCCAGCTGCTGGCATTCCACTTTCACTGGAATACATGTGCTGGTCTTTATGTGGTTACTTCATTGACAGGTGCAAACACCGGACTGCTGAACAATAGATAGAGGTAAAAATGAGTGGTAATAGAAAGTAGATAACTTCCTAAATAGGAAAATGCACATCAAATTATTACCAGGAAAACCAAACATTGTGACTAGAAATAACTCATTAAAAATATTTCTCATATTCTCTTGAATCTACTTCAGGGAGATTCTTTACCATCTGAGTCACCAGGGCTCTTTATATATATATATTATTTATATATATATATCTCTCTCTCTGTCTCTCCAGGGGATCTTCCCGACCCAGGGATCGAACCCAGGTCTCCCACACTGGAGGCAGATGCTTTAACCTCTGAGCCACAGGGAAGCCCCTTATATATATATATATATATATATATATATATATATGAACTAAAAGGCATAAAATTAAGAAATAAGTGTTATTCATAACAGAAATAATGATTCTTAAATGGTTCCCATATTTAAGCATTTACAACAGGTTAAAAACCAACATTCAATAAATATAATCTAAATCTGGAATCAGTAGCCAAGGTTTCTATTAATAATAACAAACTGATGTAAAACTGTCTCTTATACACATCTAGGGATCGAACCCAGGTCTCCCACACTGGAGGCAGATGCTTTAACCTCTGAGCCACAGGGAAGCCCCTTATATATATATATATATATATATATATATATATATGAACTAAAATCCATAAAATTAAGAAATAAGTGTTATTCATAACAGAAATAATGATTCTTAAATGGTTCCCATATTTAAGCATTTACAACAGGTTAAAAACCAACATTCAATAAATATAATCTAAATCTGGAATCAGTAGCCAAGGTTTCTATTAATAATAACAGAAGCACAAGTATGTTTATTAGGTGTCATAAGATCAACCATATTCCTTATCATACCCTCTTTCTCCTTTTGTTCTCAAAGAATCATTACATTCTTTAATTTCTCCCAATTTCCACAAACATCCCTCTTCTTAAACTTGGGCCATTCATTCTGGATTTAATACCGCCTTGAATCTCTCCTTTAAACCATCAAATATATTATCATCAAAACGATGTTTCTAACTCAGGAAGAAAGATGATCTTCTGTCTCTAAAATTTCACTAATCTTGACTTTGATATTATCATTTCTAATTATCTGCTAAGCAAACTACTATTTTTGAACATTAGTAATGTGTCAGTGTGTGGTGAGTAGTGCAGTGGGGGAGGAGGGCATGGAATGGAGAATGACACAAACATAGCAAGAGAGGAGGAACAGCCTCTGAATAGAAACAAAATATTAAGAAACCATTAGCAAATTGACAGAAATTGTTTAAGGAAACTGTTACTTCTGTGGAGTGAAATACTGTATGTAATTGATTAGCTATATATTATATATTCAATGGCACTAAACAGCCATGTGACTGGTGGGATCTCAGTTCCCCAAAGAGGGATTGAACCTAGGCATCAGCAGTAAAAGCCAGAATCCTAGACAAAAATGTTGTGTTTCTTAATCAGAAGTCACTTGTATATTTTCAGCAAGAGAGACAGATCATCAGAATTACTCCCTAGGTTGTTCAGGCTCATGTCTATCAGTTCTGGTGGCGTGAAGTCCAATATGGGTTCATCATAATGCTTTCAGCCACTGGATTAACTGGACTCCATAACACTTCAGGGCCCTGCTTACAATAACTCCTTGTTCTATACTGGATAGAACAGAGCACTATCTCCCACATAGAAAGGAGATCTTCAGGCTATTTTCAAAAACCCTAAAAATCAGTGTACCTTGATTCCCTAATAAGGTTGCATAGGCTAACAAAATGAAAAAAACTCTTTGGATTTGGCTGGCATAGAATCAATTCAGTGAGCAATCCTTAGTCACCTAAGACTGATTGGAAACGCAAGTTAGCAGTCATATGTAACAGGTGAATAAGGGGAAACAGTAAGTAGCTTTCCTTTAAGTGGTTCAGGTTTTTGAGGAACAGAGACTACACTGAGGCATTCCATGCAGAAAAGTCTATGAAAATACATTTCTAAAGAAAAGGAAATTGACGTATGCTGTAATTTATAAAAACTAAACCCTAGGATTTGAGGAGAAACCTGGGACCTAGGACTGCAGAGGTCAGGGCTGAAGAACCTGACAAGGTGGATCCAAAGAGGATGGGCAGCAGTCCACTGCTAGCAGCCGGGGTGGGGTGCAGCGGCCTCAGGCTGATGCTGGGGAGTGTTGGTACTGAAGTTGCTCTATGACGTCTATCTGTGATTGAATTCACAGCAGAACTAGATGAGTGACAGCATGTCAAATGTTCAGGGGGTGAGACCCAAGTCTGGGCAGTGTCAGGACTCTGACCAAATGACCCGGTGTTCGAGACTGGCCCCAACTTCCAGGGAGAACTGGGGAGAAGCCCACAGCTAAAACCCAGGAAAATGGAATAAAGCAACACGATGCAGTGAGGAGTCACAAGACTGCCCTGGGAGCTCCTGGGTGACATTTCCTGTTACTACCAGGTGATATTATTAATTAATATTATTAATACATGTTAGGACCTAGTGTCTGCCCCATGGTTCAGAGTGTCTACAGAAGAATAAAAATCTCTTTATTTTTATTTTATTTTTTATCTCTTTATACAAATCTCTTTTTTCCCTGGTTTCCATAGCAATATCTTAGGGCTTTAAATTAAATTACACTAAGATATAATAAATTTTACAAGTAAAATGTTATCATTGTTCCCCAATGAAAATAAGAAGCAAAGTGTAAAACCTTTCAAGTGATTTTTTAACAAAAAATTTTTTCATTTGTGCAAGAGACGTTGGAGATTATTTTCACCAAAATATTTTCAGTTCCAAATATACAAAGTGCTTATTTATCATCAAGCTACTTAGAATAATATAACACAAAAGTCAAAGCCACTTTTCGGCTGAATTTTAAATATGATATTTCTCCAATTTTTCCATTTTGGTCTCTGACAGCAGAATCTAAAGATGCATTCACTTTAGTGGCAAATGACAAATTTGATTTAAAAACAAAAACAAGTAATTGTAGTGTATGATTTCAGTTATCTCTGCATTTTATTTTTTATTTTTTTTAATCTTTGCATTTTAAAGTTATTTCTATTTGGGACTTCCCTGGTGGTCCAGTGGTCAGGACTCAGCACTTTCACTGCCATGACCCCCAGGTTTAGCCCCTGGTGGGGGAATTAAGATCCTACAAGCCTCTTGACATGGTCAGGAAAAAAAAAAAAAAAGAGTCATTCCTATTAGGAAACAAAGATTCAGTATTAGGAAAAATTTTGTTTCAATGGGCTTCCCAGGTGGCTCCAGTGGTAAAGAACCTGCCTGACAATGCAGGAGACATAAGAGACACCGGTTCGATCCCTGGGTTGGGAAGATTCTGTGGAGAAGGGCATGGCAACCCACTGCATTCTTGCCTGGAGAATTCCATGAACAGGGGAGTCTTGTGGGCTACAGTCTATAGGGTTGCAAAGAGTCAAACACGACTAAAGGGACTTAGCATGCAATCTATCAAAATACAGTAAATTCCCTCTGACAGCCTCTGAAGACTGTATACATGTTCAGGACTGTCCCAGCTCTGCATTACTCCACCACCTTGCGGAGGGGTGGGGGTACAGATCAAAAAGGAGCAAAACCGCTGGCTTTTTCACATAGCTCTGCAGAACTATGAACTGCCTGCTTTATCAAGCCAAGCCCAGAGGAAAAAAATAACAAAATAATGAAACAATGAACAGGTTGTATGATTTTCTTCTCTGATGGAGTTTATTTTCCACTTCACGTGCAATTCAATCCAGTAAAAGGAATGTATAGGAGAGGAATAGGGAAAGATCTTCCTTTCATCCACCTTACCTAGAATACTCTATACCCATATTAATTTCATATCCCATAATCATAATAATTAAAAAAAATTACTAGCTTGCAGGATGACTATGAGCATACTTATAAAACTATTGCAAAGTACTTCACCGTGCAGTTCTTGAATTGTTTAAAGAATAGTGTTCCAGAGTTTTTATGAAAGTTCTTTTATGCTGTCCAAATTGCTTTGTATCTAGTGAAGTTCACGGATGGGAACACGACTGACGGTCCCCTGTCCCACTTCCCACACGGAAAGGTCCCGATGCTTTCTGCAGATCTAAGCACACGCCATATGTTCTATCAGCACAGACAGGTGACCCCGTGGAAGCTCAGAAGTCTTCCAGAGAAGCATTTACTGGGTGCAGCCTTAATTCACTAATTACCCTGGAGCAGGGCTGGGGGTGCGGAGGGGAGGGGGAAGCTAGGAACCCAGTTTTAACCTTGTTCTGTGAAACCTCAGTATTTGAAATGTTTTACAGCTATCAAAAAATAAACTTTACACAAAAACGTTGTCCAAACACAAATTTCACGTTGTGAAATCTTTCATAAACGGAAATCAGACAGCAATGTTCCTATCACACTTTTCAGACTGGCTAAATACTCCGTTTATCACCGTGTGCGCCACTGGGTGAAGCACGTGTGCTGTTCCCACAGAATGACACAGATTTCAAAAAATAAGTATGATTAATTAGATAAGGTAAATGACTGATGTAAAATGTTCCTGCAGCAAGCCCTCCGTTTGGTCATCTACACATGGTCAAGATGATAAAACCCTTTAGAGACAATTTTTAAGGAGTCCAACTATCTCGGTATTGACAAAATATTCAAGAGTTCTGAGAAACAGGAAAATGATAACCAGAGTACATATATGGAGAATTCATCTACAATGAAGAATATACTGCATGGGGAGGTGATGGAAGGGAACACTCACTATAATAGGATTATCATTAACAAAAGTGTATATGAAAGTAATAACAGTGTGCTAGAAAAATATATTTCACATTAAAAATCAAGTCAATTCCCATGAAAATGTTAAGTCCAGCTTACGTCATCCCTCCCCTCTCCCAGTCCAATTTTTACTTACTGTTACACATTAACTTCTGAGTCTCTGCAGCTGACAAAATGTACTGCTAAGCTTCAGAAACATCTAGATAACAATCATTTCGGTCAGAAGGAAAGCCTGGGACACTTAAGAGAAAATCCTCGTGACACTTTCTCAGATATCCTTTCTCCTCATCATGGTGGGTTTTTTTGTTTGTTTTTTTTTTGTCTCTCCTTCATGATACATTTTCCCTGGGGGAGAATGGGCAGTATTTTTGCCCCTTGTAGCTGGGACTTTGGAAGCTCAGTTTCGATCTGTGAACTGGGGACACTGGGGTGTCTAGTCTGCAGTGCTAGGATTGAGTTAGAGCCCTGGGCTTGCTGCAGGGACCAGGCTGCTCTGTCTGGATTTTGGACCCTGCTCTGCAATTCTCCCACCATCATCTCAGAGCCTCAGACCACAGATCCCTGGCATGCACCCCGATTTCACGGCAGCTCAGAGGTTTCTGGAACATGATGCCACTGTGGCCACAGGCTCCCTAAGTCCCAGGCTTGAACTAGAGCCCCTTACCCAGTAAGGCTAACCCCCACCCTGGTTAGCAGGCAGCACTGCAAACTCAAGCCCAGCACTTGCTTTTTGCCTTTCTTTTTTTTTCCCTGTGTGTGTGGGTTTCCCCCTGTCCTGCCTCCCTCAACCCCCACTGCCCAAAATACTTCTCAGACCTGGATTCCAAAAAATCTTACTTCTGGAACCTAGTCACTGGTCAGGCATGCGCCATATTCTCCAAGTGTCATTCTCCTGATTGGGAAATTACATCGGTTTCCAGTTGTTGATATATCCTAACTCTCTGTAGAGTGGAAGTGCTTGGAGAGGAGAGTGTTTTTTGTCAGCTCCTGGGCTTTCCTTCCAAGTGGAGCAACTCCCCACTGAGTATCACACCTGCCCCCCTCCACCTCTGCTCCACTGCCCTCATTCCCCTCCGCTGGGTTCAAGTGGTGAGCCTCCTGCCTGGTGAGCGATGGAGAGAGGCTGATGCCTTTTCCTGCCCTGTCTGGAGCCAGAATGACACAGTGAGCAAGATTATACTCTGTCCTCCTGCCCTGAGTGTTGGAGCGGTAGTCTCTGCCCTCTGTGAGAGAAGGAGGAAGAATGTGGGGACACACAGCAACAAGAGTCTGGGAAACCAAAATGTGCTCGTTGATGGACTCCCTCCAGGAAATGCTGTACCTTGCGAGTACGTGTCACCAATCAGCATCTAAGCTTTCAAATGGTGTGGAAAAGGAGTTATGACCGGTTGCATGATTCACAGTGCCTACAGGATAGATCAGTTGCTCAGAGAAATGCAACTATTCCCATAACTAGGGGAGTACCCTGGCAGTCCAGTGGTTAGGATTCTGCACTTTTGCTGTTGAAGACATGGGTTCAATCCCTGGTCGGGAAACTAAGATCCTGCAAGCCTCTGATAGGTACTGGGCAGTCATGAGTTAGAGATTTTACACCTTGAAAGTGCTTGGAAGGTTTCTCTATCTTACTAATTTAACAGAGATCCACGAAGGCTTGGTGACTAAGCCAAATAAACCACCAAGCTAAGCACAGAGGTGACATCCTCCTGGGTAAGGTCAGGGGCCTGATGAGGACACGCTGGTGTGGAAAGAGCAGCCAGAGCCTTCTGTCCAGACGCCCACAGAGGGGGCAAGGAGAGTCGAGTGTTTGACACTCGCCTTGCTGCTGGACCAGAGGAGCAACGCCGAGGCTGCAGCAGTGCTAACAGCGCCCTCTGTAGGTGAGCGTGTCACGGGTTGTGAACCAGTCTCACCGTGGGTGGCTCCTCCTTTAAAGTCTTCTTTGAACTCTTGACCCTCTTGGTCTTAGAAGGCGATGAACCGACGGAGGAAGAACGTGGCCTCAGAGAAATTACACCTGCACTCTTGGGCTGTGAGGGCCACTGGGATGAAGGGGTCTCTTTCCCCTTGGTGCTCCTGGGGCTCTGGCACAGAAGAAGAACCATTCCGTTATTAGCCATAATGTCACTCTCATTATTCGTGTTTCAGATTCACCTCCCTCTCTTTTGCTCCATTGCCCTCCTCTCTTGAGCTAGAACCACAGGGTGGAAGTCTTCAGTCCCAAGGGGCCTAGATCTAGTCTTGCTCCCAGTGCCACCATCCCTTATCCCCCAAGCCCAAACCCTGCCTGATTTAGTCTGTGGGTGGGGCCTGTTTTTCCACCCCTCCCACTGATGCTCAAGTACTGAGGCAAACATACCAACAGACCATTGATTTCTAAAGTTCCTGGGGAGGTGGGATCTTTGTGGGGTGGGATGAGGCGGTAGCTTGAGAAGTGTTTCATATTCCTAAGAAGGCCGAGGGGGTTAGGGCTGGCAGGTGGAAGCCATGGGACAGGAGTCGGAAGGGCCAGGGCACCGAGCCGGGGGGTCGGGACACCAGCGATGCCTCCCGCTCTCACTCTGCCCTTACTGCTCTAACCCCCCAGGTCCTCGTCTCCCACTCACATGCCTTGCCTCACTTTTAAGCATTTTCTCCTTCAAACTCAGATGCGAGAAAGTGAAAAGCCTCTGGATGGTGTGTATAGGTTCTTCAACTCAGATGCCCAAATATGAGATGAACAGAATAAAAGGAAAGAAGTAAAGAAGTTAAATGCCAACCTTGGCAACTAAGGCGTCATACTTTCTTCTCATTTCAAGGTCCTCTTTCTGCTTATTAACCTGTGAAATTAAGGACCCGTGTCATTTGTTATCGTTGGCAAAGATGAAAAAAGAGAATTTGCTGTAAACCTTCCTTAAGCAATGAAAGAGTAGCATTTTAAAGCATTTCGCTGCCCAAACTATTATGGGAATATAAGTCACAATATTAAATATAAATAAATTAGGAGAGAAAATAAATTCGCTCCCAGAAGAAAAAGTACTTTGTAACAGAGCTCGTAGGAAAACATGCAATTGTTTGTTTATGTGTTTTTATTAACATTATTGTGTGCCAGGCACTGCACTGTGTTGCTATTCAGCCACACTGTATTAGGCTCTTAGAATAAATAATACAGAGGAGGCTTGCTGGCTACAGTCCAGGGCATTCTCAAAGAGTCAGACACAAATGAAGCGACTTAGCATACATACAAACCTTGCCTTCAAGCATTTAGGTTCTAGCAGAAAATGAGTTTCTAAAATGCTTCAATTAAAAAAAATTATATATACCAAAAATGTATGCAGTGCAAATATAAGTTAGAAGTAAAATTAATATGACCATCTGACTTGAGAAAGAGAACAACAGCCACAGTGTTAAAGCTCCCTGTATAACTGTCATGATCCTATAAACAACCCCAAACCAGGAAACCACTATTCCGAATTTTGTGCTTAGAATTCCCTTTTATTTTCTTGATTAATTTTTTGTCAGGTTTATAGTCTTACCACTTCATCCCAGTGGTATCCTTAAACAATATACACATTTAGTTTCGCTTACTTCTAAACTTTTTTAAAAAATCATAATTTATATGTTCTCCCTTAATGTGTTCACTTCATCATTTCTGAGATTAACCCATGTTGATACTGGAGGCAGTTCATTCATATTCGCTGCTATATACTATTCAAGAGTACGAGTACAGCATAATGTATTTATCCATTCCCTGTCAATGAACGTTTGGGAAACCCCAGGTTCCTTCTTTCCTATATAATACGGCTTTAAGTATTCTTGAACCTGTTCCCCAGGCACATGTGCTAGAAGCTCCTTGGTGATGTCATATGCCTAGGAACAGAACTTTGGGGCATGTTTTAAGAGAATGATCAGCTTCAGCAGATAACCCAGATTTATTTTCCAAAGTCTCTGTAACAACATACATATTCCCCAGCAGTTTGTGAGAATTCTTTACATATGTAACAACATTTGGCACTGTTCTACTACTCATGAAGCCAAGCACATTTTCAGTTCATTGGTCACTGGGTTTCTTCTTTGATGAAGGGCCTGTTAAAAACTTCAGCCCAGATTTCTACTGGGTGGTCTTTTCCTTATTGATTTGAAGGAGTTATTCACATATTCTTGAACACAGCTTTGTGAATACATAAATGGTGTGAATATTTTTGGAAATTTGTGGCTAGATCTTTAAATTTTCTTTGAGACATCTTCTGATGAAAAGGGGCCCTTAATTTTCATGGGGTTGATATTTTTAAATTAATCAATTTATTTGGCTGCACCAGGTCTTAATAGCGGCACATGAGATCTTTAGCTGTGGCATGTAGGGTCTAGTTCCCTTATTAGGAGTTGAACTCGGGTCCCTGTATTGGAAGTGTGGAGTCCTAGCCACTGGACCACCAGGGAAGTCCCTGAAACTTTTAATTTTCCATTTACACCTTGTTTATTTTGTGTCTTGTTTAGGCAATAATTTCTACTTTGACCTTAACAATTTTCCTCTAAAATTAAAAGAAAACTTCCCTTTATATTTGAATCCTTAATTCATACAAAATGTATATGCTTGGTATGAGGTAGGAAGCCAATTTTATTTTAGGCAACTGTTTAATCAATTGTCAAGCTTCTTTAGTGAAAAATTCAACCTATTTGCATTGATCTGTGGTACTGACAGATACTGAGTATTCACGTATGTCTGGTTCTGCTACTGGGTTCTCAATTTCCTCCCAAAGCTCTGTCCATGTCCCAGAACCACGATGTCTGAATTACCTTAAATTATATTAATAACTCACAGAAGTCTCTCCCTACTCCATCGTGTCATTACTTCATCTTGTTTCTTAGCTATTCTTGACCCTTGTTCTTCCATATTAATTTCATTTTTTTAAATTTTATTTATTATTTATTTTTGGCTGTGCTTGCTCTTCATTGCTGCTGGAGGGCTCTCTCTAGCTGTGGCAAGCAGGAGCTAGTTGCAGTGCATGCGTTTCTCTTGTGGTGGCCTCTCTTGTTACAGGGTTCCAGCTCTAGGTGTGCAGGCTTCAGCAGTTGCAGCTTCTGGGCTCTCGAGCTGTGGTGCCTGGGCTTAGTTGCATGGCATGTGGGATCTTCCTGGACCAGAGGCTGAACCTATGTTCCCTGCATTGGCAGGTGAATTCTTAATCACTGGACCATCAGGGAAGTCCCTTCCATACTAATTTTAAAATAGGCCTGTCAATTCCATGAAAAGTCTTATAGTAATTTTGGCTGGAATTTTATTGCATATAGAGATCAGTTTGGCAAAAACTGTTGCTAAAATAATCCAACTCTGTAGCTCACCTTTTCTGTTTTCTTTCAAAATTTGGAAGAGCAAAAGTTTTTAATTTTGATAAAATGCAGCTTACACTATTTAAAGAAATCTCTGCCAAATTTGATATCACTAAGATCCCTCCTTGGCCTTATTTTATTAATTTGTGGCTTTAACTATTATATTTATACTCATGAGTCATCTGAAGTAAATTTTTATATGAGGAGTGAGGTAAGCGTTAAGGTTCATTTTTTGCCTAGAATCAATAACCTCAGATATGCAGATGACACCACCCTTATGGCAGAAAGTGAAGAGGAACTAAAAAGCCTCTTGATGAAAGTGAAAGAGGAGAGTGAAAAAGTTGGCTTAAAGCTCAACATTCAGAAAACAAAGATCATGGCATCTGGTCCCATCACTTCATGGGAAATAGATGGGGAAACAGTGGAAACAGTGTTAGACTTTATTTTGGGGGGCTCCAAAATCACTGCAGATGGTGATTGCAGCCATGAAATTAAAAGACACTTACTCCTTGGAAGAAAAGTTATGACCAACCTAGATAGCATATTGAAAAGCAGAGACATTACTTTGCCAACAAAGGTCCATCTAGTCAAGGCTATGGTTTTTCCAGTGGTCATGTATGGATGTGTGCATTGGAGAAGGAAATGGCAACCCACTCCAGTGTTCTTGCCTGGAGAATCCCACGGATGGCGGAGCCTGGTGGGCTGCTGTCTATGGTGTCACACAGAGTCAGACACGACTGAAGCGACTTAGCAGCAGCAGCAGCATGTACGGATGTGAGAGTTGTATTGTAAAGAAAGCTGAGCACCGAAGAATTGATGCTTTTGAGCTGTGGTGTTGGAGAAGACTCTTGAGAGTCCCTTGGACTGCAAGGAGATCCAACCAGTCCATTCTGAAGGAGATCAGCCCTGGGTGTTCTTTGGAAGGAATGATGCTAAAGCTGAAACTCCAGGACTTTGGCCACCTCATGCGAAGAGTTGACTCATTGGAAAAGACTCTGATGCTGGGAGGGACTGGGGGCAGGAGGAGAAGGGGACGACCGAGGATGAGATGGCTGGATGGCATCACTGACTTGATGGACATGAGTCTGAGTGAACTCTGGGAGATGGTGATGGACAGGGAGGCCTGGCATGCTGCAATTCATGGGGTCGCGAAAGAGTCAGACACGACTGCGTGACTGAACTGAACTGAACTAAACTGATCCAATTATCTCGGCATCACTGGTTGAAAAGATTATCCTTTCCTGCTTGAATTGTCTTGGTACTTTTGTTAGATATCAGTTCATCATATAGGACACAAAGAGTCTATTTCTTGGCTTTCTATTCTATTCCATCAATCTAAATTTTATCCATATACTAGTAGTATGTTTTCTTGACTAGTGTGTCTTTACAGTAAGTCTTAAAATCAGGTTATGGGAGTTCTTTCTCTAGCTGTGCTCTTTTTTAAAATTGTTTTAGCTAACCAAGGTCCATGAATTTCCATATACATTTTACAGAAGATTGTTGATTTAAAAAAAAAAAAAGGCCTACTGAGATTTTGATTAGGCTTGTAAATACAAATCAATTCAGAGATAACAGTTAAACAACATGTATCTTCTGAATCATGAACATGGTATGTTTCTCCATCTATTTAAGTCTCTAACTTCAATATTTCATATGGTTTTATACATAATTAATCACATTTATCCACAACTATTTCATATTTTTATGCTATTGTAAATCAAGTTTTTTAAAGTTTCAGTTTTTGATTGTTCATTGCTAGTATATAGAAACACATTATTTTGATTTTTGCATTCTTGCTAAATTCACTTTATAATTTTAGTAAGTTTTTGTAGATTCCTTAGGACTTTCTATATAAATTATCGTGGTTATCTGGGAATAAAAACAGTTGTACTTTTTCCTTTCTAATCTGTATGCCATTTCTTTCTTTTTCTTGAATATTGTACTAGCTAGGACCTAAATAACAATGTCTAATGGAAGTTATAAGAACAGAGTCTTGTCTTATTTCTCACCTTAGACTTAAAACATTGCCTTTCACTATGAAATATACTAACAGTTATGTTTCACAGGTATTCGTGATCAACTTTAGAAGGTTTTCTTCTATTCTCAGTTTGCTGAGAGCTTTTATTATAAATGTATATTGGACTTTCTCAAATGCTTTATATATATATATATATATATACATTTGCCCTCTGGCTCCAACATTTTCCATTTTTACCATATGCAAAATACATTCATCCTTATTCAAGGCCTCAAAAAATCTCATCCTCTGAGAGCATCTGCTTGAGGTCAAGATCTCATTACATAAATTAGGTTCAAGTGCAGATGAAGCTCCTTGAGTAACTTTATCTTGATCGGAAGACCCAGCAATTAAAGAGACAAGTTATCTGAACCCACAGTCAACATGCCAAGGTGGGACATAAGATAACCACTAAAGATCCTCCCCTTGGGTCAAGGACTCATCTATTTCCACTGGAAATCTGTGATGGCTCCTAGGCACAGAAAATCAGACATGTATTTTATAAGAGTAAATGATTGGGTCACCAAAATATGACTTTTCTAGTGAAATGGCCAAACACTGGCATGTTACATGTAACAGACAGATTTGAAGCATGTCTCAGAGGGAACTTGGACAACAAGGAACCCAGTATGAGATCAAGGCCACTGCAGAGACAAGTCAGTGCTGTGCCCTGACATCATAATTCCTTTCTATCTGAAATTTGGATTGTTTCCTAGAAATAAGGTGCACTGAGATGAAAGAGATGGGAAATTAGTTAAGGGTAAGAGTTCAATTATGGTAGTTTTCTGATAGGGACCTTCTTTTTGTTAGCTTCAGGATAAATGAAAGTTCAATATACAAAATCTACATATAAAAATCAGTAGCATTTCTATACATGAACAACAAATTATCTGTGAGAGTAAAAAGAAAGGCAACTCATTTACAATATCACCAAAGGCAGTAAAATATTTAGGAATATATGTAACCAAGGGAGTGAAAACTACAAGACATTGATGAAAGAAATCAAAGAGCATACAAGTAAAGGGAAAAAACTTCATGTTCATGGACTGTAAGAATTAATGTTGTTAAAATGTCCATACTACTCAAAGCCATCTACATATTCAATATAATCTCTATTAAGATTTCAACGGCACTTTTTACAGAAGTATAAAAAACAATCATAAAATTTATATGGAGCCACAAAGTCCCCCCCAAACCAAAGCAATCCTAAGGAAGAAGAGCAAATCTAGAGGAATCATACCTCCTGATTTCAAACTATATTGTAAAGCTATAGAGTCAAAACAGTATGGTAGTAGTATTAAAAACAGAGACAGAATGAAACAGAATGGAACAGAATCAAGAATATGGTCAACTAATACTTGATGAGGCAGCCAAGAAATTCCATGGAGAAAAGACAATCTCTTCAATAAACGGTGCTGGGGAAATTGAATAGTCATATATAAAAGGATAGAACTAGACTTCTATCTTATACCACTCACACAATTAACCCAGAATGGATGAAGACTTAAATGTAAGACAGGAAAACATAAAACTAGAAGAAAATATGGGGGAAAAGCTTCTAATGGTGTTTTTAAAAATATGACTTCTAAAGCACAAGTGAAAAAATAAGCAATTTGGGACTACATTGAACTAAAAAACTTCTGCACATCAAAAGAGACAACCAACAAAATGAAAAGGCAAACTACAGAAAGGGAGAAAATATATCAAATCATATATGTGACACGAGGTTAATATTCATCATATAAAATGACCTCATACAACTCAATAGCAAAAACCCAAATAATCTAGTTAAAAAATGGGCAGATGATCTGGGTAGATATTTTTCCAAAGAAGATATTCAAATGGTCAACAGATACATGAAAAGCTGCTCAGCATCACTAATCATCAAGAAAATATGAACTGAAACCACAATGGGAGATCATCTCCCTCTTGTTAGAATGGTTATCACCAAAAAGACAAGAGATAACAAGTGTTGGCAAGGATGTGGAGAAAAGGGAAACAATATAGAGGTGAAACAATATGTGAAACAATACAGAGGTGTTTCTCAAAAAAATTAAAAATAGACCTACCATATGATCCAGCATTTCCACTTCTGTATATTTATCCAGAGAAATCAAAACACTATCTTAAAAAGATATATGCAGTCTATGTTCACTGTTATTTACAACAACCAAGACACAGAAGCAACCTAAGAGTCTATCAGTGGATGACCGGATAAAGAAGATGCAGTATATTTACATAACAGAATATTATGCTGCCATAAAAAGAAAGCAGTCTTGCCATTTGAGACACCATGGCTGGACCTGGAGGGCATTTTGCTGAGTGAAATAAATCAGAGTGAGAAAGACAAATACTGCATGATCTCACTTATATGTGGAACCTTAAAAAGCATAGATAATAACAAAAAAAAGCCAAACTCATAGAGAGAGCAGACTGGTGGCTGCCTGAGGTGGGGGACAAAATGAGTGAAGGAGCTCAAAAGGTACAGACTTCCAGTTATAAGACAAATAAGTCCTGGGGATGTAATGTACAGCATGGTGACTCTAGTTAACAATACTATGTTGTATATTTGAAAGTCACTAAGAAAATAAATTAAGTTCTCACCACAAGAAAAAAAAAATGGTATAAGTTTATGGGATGATGGATATTAACTAACTAGATTTCTGCTGATGATGATTTTGCAATATATGCATATATCAAATCATTATGCTATATTCCTGAAACCAATATTATGTTAAATGGCAATTATATCTCTATTGGAACAAAACAAGGATAAACAAGGATAAAGGCTTTTATAAGCCACAAAGGACAGGAATCATAGAAAGATTCAAAACTATTTCATATTCTTGTTCTAAAGCTCATCCAAGGGTACATCATCCATACTTTATTGCTTACCTACACTTACCGATCCTGCCTTTTTACTACAAGCTCCTTGACTTTTAAACTAGGCTCTTAAAAGGTCAGAACATAAACTGTATTGAAAACAGTAACAGACCAAGGAGGGTGAAAGTCTTTTAATTTTTGCAAAGTGACTCTGGTCAACTCTACCTTCTCCCACTCTTCCATCTGGCCCCCACTGCAAATCTCCATTTCTGGGGGAGGGGGAAGCACTGTAGCAACAAAGTTCAGATAGCCATAAAGCCAGTCTCCCTCCAAGTGAATAACAGAATCCCTTGGTGGGGGGGAGGGAGTGTCAAATAGTGACCTTGTTGGGCCCAAAGGTATGCCATGGAAACCCAGTCATGAGAAGTGCACTCACTCTACTGAAAAAAATGGCCCTCCAGGCCAGTTCTGAACATGCTGGAGGTTCTTCTGCTGTCATAAGGTTTGCAATGCAAAATCTTGCTGCTTGGCAACAAGCATGGTGCTCAACTTCTAAACTTCTAAACAACAAAATAAAACAGTTGGTTCCCCGTGGGCAAAATAATAGCACCGGTTAACCACTTAACAGTTCAAATAAAGAGGCAAAGTAATTCACAAACTGTGGGGTCTGTTCCTAGCATAGGCACGAACTCATTGATGAAGTAGTTCAGTTTCTTCTCTCCTACTGCTAACAGACTGACAGTTTAACATTTGTTTCTCATTCGATAAAGACACTTTCCATTTTAATGACAAGGTACACATTTAGTTGTTTGTTTTCAGAAGCAACTCTGGGACTTGGGGCGGGGCGAATGACAGAAGAAGAAGAGGGTAAGGCAGAAATTGACCAAGTATATTCAATTCATGGAGATGATTTTTATATACCAAATATTTACAAGCAAAGAGTTCACACTTCTATATTTAAAATGGATAAGCAACAGGACCTACTGTAGAGCACATGGAACTCTGCTCAATGTTATGTGGCAGCCTGGATGGAAGGAGGTTTCGGGGGAGAATGGATACAGGTATATGTAAGGCTGAGTCCCTTTGCTGTTCTGAAACTATCACTGCATTATTTGTTAATCGGCTATACTCCAAAACAAAATAAACATTTTAGAAAAACAGTATAGAGTTCAAACCAACACATTTGTTAACACATGGTTTCTGTAGATTACTAGCCATAATTATTTTTTTC
>SJYX01021716.1:184741-245636 GCA_006410675.1 Oreotragus oreotragus
CTCCTGCCCTCAATCTTTCCCAGCATCGGAGTCTTTTCCAATGAGTTGGCTCTTCGCATCAGGTGGCCAAAGTATTGAAGCTTCAACTTTAGCATCAGTCCTTCCAATGAATATTCAGAGCTGATTTCCTTTAGGATTGACTGGTTGGATCTCCTTGCTGTCCAAGGGACTCTCAAGCCTCTTGCTTGGTTTCTGCGAGATCCACTCTCTGCTGCTCTACCACTGTACTCATTTTCATCTGAGTATGAGCCTTCCACTTCTCTTCCCTTATCTCTCCCACTTTCAATCTTATCAAAGACCATGGCTTTTATTGCCTAATCATCTCTTGACTTCATCTACCCTCTTCTTCATCCCCGTGTCACTGTCTTCTTCCTGTTTTGGGACTTTCTATTAAGTTATCCCAGTTTATACAAGAAATCTTTTAATTGGTGTCTCTCTGGCCCTGGATTTTCTGTTCTTCCATTCGTTCTTTCTCTGAAACATGAATCCCATCCTGCCCCAGTGTCCAAGACACCCATTCACTCAGGGGGCAACTCACACTCCCTCTGAAATGCATAACAATCCTCAGCCATGTCCCCTGCTTCTAGTCACCCCTGTTCCCACACATCCTCCCGCCGTAATCAGTCACGTACCCTCCCCATACACATGTTCTGGCTCTTCCCACTTTTCTCTCTTTCGTCCTTTCCTGGTGAACTCTAACCTTTCTTCCGAGGGCCAGCTTGGTGCCCTTCCTCTGAACTTCCCTTATGATCCAGGCTGGCTGTGCCCCCAGCTATCTCCATAGCAACCAATGCTGCCCTATATCCTGACACTGCCACACCTGGGATATAATCTCTGACTGCTGGTCTGTCCCCTCTCAGAAGGAAATTCATCTTGTAGCCACAGCTGAAACAGATTCAGCTGTCATTCGACTACTAAAATTTAAACATAAAAGCTGCTGAATCTTAACGGTGTTTCAGTCCCATTTTCAACTCATTTTTAATTGTATCCAGGGATGAAAGTCTTCCCGGGTAGCTCAGTGGTAAAAGAATCTGCCTGCCAATGCAGGAGGCACAGGAGACGCCAGTTTGATCCTTGGGTTGGGAAGATCCACTGGAGGAGAAAATGGCAATCCACTCCAGTATTCTTGCCTGGAAAACCCCATGGACATAGGAGCTTGGAGGGCTACAGTCCATGGAGTCACAAAGAGTCAGACACGCCTGCAAGCAGAGAGAGGGCTGCAAAGGGGAACGTGTAGCTTATCCAAAGGCTTCTGAGCTGCTCCTTTACACTCTTCTGGTTTCTGCTTACTCCTTCCTCACACCCCAGGCACCCCTTCCTTCCTGTACTCACGCAAATCTCACCACGTGGTCTCACTAAATCCCACCTCCTGCTCCAGCCATACCAGAGTTCCACGGGGGTAATTTACACTTTACACATTCATAATCTGTATGCCGGGGAAGGCAATGGCACCCCACCCCAGTACTCTTGCCTGGAAAATCCAATGGACGGAGTAGCCTGGTGGGCTGCAGTCCATGGGGTCGCTAACAGTCAGACAGACTGAGCGACTTCACTTTCACTTTTCTCTTTCATGCATTGGAGAAGGAAATGGCAACCCACTCCAGTATTCTTGCCTGGAGAATCCCAGGGATGGGGGAGCCTGGTGGGCTGCCGTCTATGGGGTCACACAGAGTCGGACATGACTGAAGTGACTTAGGAGCAGCAATCTGTATGCCGCCTTCCACCATCCTACATGTATGCATGCTAAGTTACTTCAGTTGTGTCCAACTCTTTGCAACCCCATGGACTGTAGCCCATCAGGGTCCTCTGTCCATGGGATTCTCCAGGCAAGATTACTGGAGTGGGTAGCCATTCTCTTCTCCAGGGGTGACTCAGGCATCAAACCCGGGTCTCCAGCATTGTGGGCAGATTCTTTATCATGTGAATCACCAGGGAAACCCTAAACACCTGGAATCAGTTCAAGAGAAGGAGTAGGAGATAGGTCTGGAACAATTTGTGAAGCATTTCTAGAACCTTCCAGGTCAATTTTCAGTTCAGTCATTCAGGCACGTCCAACTCTTAGGGACCTCATGGACTGCAGCATGCCAGGCTTCCCTGTCCATCACCATGTCCTAGGTCTTGCTCAAACTCATGTCCATCGAGTCAGTGATGCCATCCAACCATCTCATCCTCTGTCGTCCCATTCTCCTCCCGCCTTCAATCTTTCTCAGCATCAGGGTCTTTTCCAATGAGTCAGTTCTTTGCATCATGTGGCCAGAGCATTGGAGTTTTAGTTTCAGCATCAGTCCTTCCAATGAATATTCAGGACTGATTTCCTTTAGGATTGACTGGTTGGATCTCCTTGCAGTCCAAGGGACTCTCAAGAGCCTTCTCCAACACCACAGTTCAAAAGCATCAATTCTTCGATGCTCAGCTTTCTTTATTGTCCAACTCTCACATTCATACGAGACTCTTCCCTGGTGGCTCAGACGGTAAAGCATCTGCCTACAATTCGGGAAACCCAGGTTCAATCTCTGGGTGTGAGAGATCCTCTGGAGATGGAAATGGCAACTGGCTCCAGTACTCTTGCCTGGAAAATCCCATGGACAGAGAGCGTGGTAGGCTACAGTCCATGGGGTCACAGAGAGTCGGACACAACTGAGCAACTTCACTTCCTTTCTTTCACATTCATACATGACTACTGGAAAAACCACAGCTTTGACTAGATGGACCTTTGTCGGCAAAATAATGTCTCTGCTTTTTAATATGCTGTCTAGGTTGGTCATAGCTTTTCTTTCAAGGAGCAAGCGTCTTTTAATTTCACGGCTGCAGTCACCATCTGCAGTGATTTTGGAGCCCAAGAAAATAAAGTTTCTCACTGTTTTCATTGTTTCCCCATGTACATACAGCCCCAACACACTCCCCTATGGTCATTGTCTCTCTCTCTAGACTTGATCTCTTTCACAACAAGCCCGTGTGTGTGTTTGTGTGTATGTGTATGTGTGTATAAAATTTCTGTATCTCAGTAGTGCCTGGCACTAAAAGGCATCTAATGAATATTGCTGAATCAAATCAATTGATTTAATGAAGGATATTAGAAACAAGCTAGTAAATATTAGCTCTCATTTTGGTCAACAGCTCCTGGTCTGCTTTCCAATTGACAAAGCCTTTTCACGTACATTATCTCATTCTATCCACACAGTAAGTCTGTGAGACTCAAGAAGGAGGAGAATGAGAAAATGGCCCAAGTAACTATAGTGTCAGAAATGGAACAGAGACCCAAGGGTCTAGATTTTTCCTGCACAAAACCAAATCATGTCTACATTCAACATCTGTGTGGAGGCCTAGTGCATATAAAGAAAAAAAAAGAAGAGAGACAGGAAAAAAAAATATGATCAAACAAACTACAGATTTGCTATATTTGTCTAGAACAAAATTGTCAAATAAAAATGTGTCATATATATAACTGAATTTTAAACAGCTTTCTTAAAAAGGTAAAAAAAGGTGATATTAACTTTAATAATATATTTTAATTATACCAATAGTTATGCAAAATAGCTTAAATATATAATAATCAATATTAAAAATCATTAGCAAAATATTTCACATTTCTTGCAGCACCTAAGTCTTTGAAATCCAGTGTGTATTTTTCACTTAGAGCACATCTCAATTTGAAGGCTAAAATTTTATGGCAGATACTCGATCTGCATTTAGATTTCATAAAATTTACAAACAAATGTACATTCACATGCTCAAATTATTCAAAATATACATAGAAGTTTTCTAGTAACTGAAACAAATATCAGTATTTTATATTGAAATTTAAAAATTAAAAGTAAACATAATTTAAAATTCATTTTCTCAGTTGCACTAGACATAGACTTTCAATAGCCACACGTGGCTAATGTTGGGCAGTGCAACTCTAGAGAATGAAGGCAGCATTTAATCAGAATACTTGAGCTCATACAAGGTATGCCCAGCCACTCAGTGAGTATGTTTCTTTCTAATTGATGCCTTAATGGTCACTCCTCCCAGAGAAGAGTAGGCTTGTCTGACTCATCTTCACCAGTGACAGCACAGACTGAGAAACTGGAGAAATATTTACATAAACTGAGATGATGCCCTTGCAGGTTATTAAGTAAAACTAGAAAGCTGAGATTTCATTTTTAGCCTTAAAAGTTGATGCCAAGAAGGTTAAACTGGTCTATTCTTATACTCTCATTATCTCTGTAAGAATGACACTCGTACCCTCACCATTGAAAACAGGCTCAAGCACCAGAAAATGACTTCATGTTGTGAAAACCTGCGATGGATTCAGTGATCATAGGAAACATCTCCCAATTCTGACCCATCACAGTATGCATTTTTTTAGAATATAGTTCTTGGGACTTCCCTGGCAGCCCAGTGATTAAAATTCCACACTGCCAACCCAGGGAGCTCAAATTCGAACTCTGGTAGGGGAACTAAGATATCTCATGCCGTGTGGCCAAAAAATAAAAATCAGTTCTTGGAAGGGATTTTACCTAAAACCTAAGACTAGGACTTCCCTAGTGGTTGAGTGGTTAAGACTCCACCCTTCCGCTGCAGGGGTGTGAGTTTAATCCTTGGTCTGAGGACTAAGATCCTGTATGTGCACAGCACCACCAAAAGTAAGTAAGTACATAAATAAAATTTAAAAAACTTTTTTTTAATGAAAAATAAAACCTGAGAATACAAGAAGTGCAAAATCTAGGTTGAAATCTGAATCTTAAGCTTTATGAGCTCTGGATATGAGGCCAGCATGACTGAGGAACTCAATTTTTAATTTTATCTAATTTTAATTTTCATTTAAAAATTGATACTTGATTCAGTTTGTGGAAAACTTTATTTGGAATAATTCGAGGATGTAAATTCACATTTTTATCTGTAAATTTTATGAATTCTATCTAGAGATACATTCTTATTCTATGAAATCACTCAAAGAATATTTTTAAGTGTACCAGTGCTTGGCACTGGGAAAAGATCAGAGACCAGTGCTGCCTTTGGGTTGTAGGACCTTTGGCAGTGCAAACTGACCATCATAGAAGAGGGTTTTGAGAGCTGAGAAAGCTGAAAGCAGGACCCTGACCTGGGTGTGGAGGGCAGGAATTGCTGTGGTTCTGTGACATCAGATGCCCCAGGAAATCTTGATTTTTATGATATCAAAAGCATTCCCTGCTCTAAATACAGATTTTCTGCAAAATACAAACCCAGCTCATTCACATACAGAGAAATGGAGATACAACAACAGCTGATATGAAAATAGGCTGCCCATTCCTAATATCATTTTTCCAAAAGCATATCTTTGGACTCCCTGTGTCATATGATTTTTCAGTTCCTTACAGTCAACAAGGTAGATACTCAGTTATGCCAAATGAAAGAAAACATGAGTTCATTTTCAAGATGGAATCTTTTCTCATTACTAGAGAAATCATCCCAAACAACACTAAATACAGGAATCGACTTTTTTCGACATCACAAGACAGGGCGGGGGCATAGTGTTATTTCATTAATTATGCTGATATTTCCATTGAAAAGAGTCATTCATCAATGTAAAAAAGTTACAGTACCTTTTGAATAGTTTTATGATCCTTTTCTGCTATCTCTTTCAGACTTATAATTTCATCTTCTGTAAACAAAAGGAGAGAGAGGCCAACCGTGAAATTACAAGCTTATGGCCCTGTATTCAATCTGCCTGCTTCAGGGCAGGCTATACACCGCTGGCAAGCATGGTGGACGCAAGTCCTAGCAGGACTATGACCTTCACAACTGCCCTTGACATTCACAGCCTTCTTCCTGCTGTTCAGACGGCTGGTCAGATAGGGATTAAGAACTAAGTTCAAGATCCAAGTGTGGCTGAAGGCTGAAAGCTTTTCATCGAGTCTAGCAAGGGACATTTTTGCTGTTAGTCACAGCCAATACAAACTGCTTTAGCAGGTGGCACTTTATGGACTTTGTAAGAACTACCAAAACCTGAAGATGCATTATTACACCACATCAGGAGAGAAATGAAACTACACTGGCATGGTATAACTTACATCCAAGAAACACTGCCCCATATCTGATTTTATTAATGTTTCGCTACCAACTTTATATTGCCTACTCAAAGGGCAAAACTTATCAATGTTTCGCTACAAACTTTATATTGCCTACTCAAGGGCAAAACTGTATAACTAACATAAATACAATGATAGCAGTGCCTGTAAATGCTTTAAAGCAATCCAACTTCAATGATTTAAATGCAATTTTACCAATGTTTATGGTATTTAAGAAGGGGGCATAGAGTCAACAGATGGAAATCTGTACTTAAAATTCGTGCCAAAAATTGAAGATAAAGTAGTAAGTAGGAGCATATTTTCCTGAACGGCCAATTCTGTTTCTTCACAAAGCACACCTCAATATACATGCTCAAATAAGAAAATGTTAGAAATTTTAGGTTTTAGATCAAGCATGTGAAATTTTATTTAATATTTATGATATTTCTAAGTGATATTGAGCACTGATGAGCACATTTTTCAAAGGCCAATGCTTAGATTTAAAAACAACCACCCTGAGTTAAAAAGGCACGGCTAGGGGAGTATGACCAATTTCTGTTCCAAGAAAAGAATGAAAATTAGAAGTGTCTAACAGGCTGATATTCTAAATGTAAATATGGTTTGGTAACAAACACATGTTTGAAAAAGACAAGCATGGCCACGAATTTAAACGTGCCCAATGTACAGAGTTTTCTCAAAAATGACTGTAAAATGTTACCTAACACTGAGTTTTCTTTTACATTGAGCTGGATTTCTTCTTCGAGCTCTGAAATGACATGAAGCAGTCTCTCATTTTCCATTTTGAACTCCAAATTTTCCTTTTCTAGAGTTGTTCTCAGAGGGCTGCTCTCTTTGATAAAAGAATCCTAAAAGAGGGAGAATTCCATATTTCTAAGCAGGGAGCCAAGGATTTAAATATGCAAGACAAGACAATACAGATACAGAAGAGCTATCATATAATTTTCTGAATTCTATTACACACTTATAATATGAATAGTAAAAAGGGAAGGAGAGTAAAATAGGGCTTGCTGGAAGAAAGGCTGCAGTACCTTCTGTACAAAGACCACAGCACATGGGGACAGTTTATTGACAGGAATAATGCATATCATACTGTTTGTGTGCCCTCATCATTCAGGTCAATTCATCATGGAGGCTGCGTCCGGGGAGGCAGCTGGGGCCCCTCCACCCACACTTCCCTCTGTGTGTGCGTCTGAAGTGCTGCCGTAACCAGGCAGGCTGGGGAGCCCGCGGACCGGCAGCAGCGCGGGGGGAAGGGGGTGCGGGCGGGGGCGGGGGCAGAGTGCACGGCTAAGGAGGGGGGCTTGTTGCCTTTGTGGCATTTCCCAGTGTCAGCGCTGCCAGTGTCAAGAGGAGCACACCGCATGTCAAAGTGGTGACGTTTCCAGGCTGGGAGCCGCATGGAGCCCATCAGGCACACGGATATCCACACAGTTGGGTTTTCTGCTTGGTGGAGGAGCCACCCAGAGGCAATTCATATTCTGAACATTAACGTGGCTTTGCATGCCTGTCACACTGGGACTGTGCAGGCGTTGAATGCTATTGAAGACTTCGGTTTAAATCTCTATGCAAACAGTGATTACCTTGTAAGAAGGTTTCAGGATAACTTACAACAAAAGACTTTAAAGTTATAGTTTTGGTAAAGCAAACTCATTTACATTTTTATTATGTGCGTCTTTTGTTTAAATCTTGCCATGTCCATTGCGGGAGACGCTTTTTCTTACGCAATAGAAGCTTATTGGGACAGCGACTCTTCTTTTCTTCTCCTCTGTTTCAAAGCTATTGAAAACATCTGACTATACTTGCTTATGGCTGTCTAGATTTTACTTGCTGCACTTCTTTTTAAAATTAAGATGTAATGAGTTGGAGAAGCTGATGCAGAACTTTATATTTCATGATGGTAAAATATTAAACTGATTATGCAATCTCAAAATAGTAAAGAACATGCTTGAAAGTCATTGTATTATTACATTAAAAGAGACAGAAGTATTTATATACCTTTGTTCAAAATCAATATGGACACTAGAAATACTTTTAAACTTTAATTTTCAGATGAATTATAAGCTATTCTTTTAGTAGCAATGCCATGATTGCAAATACATAAGGATAAAATCTCCTCTCCTCAAAAACAAAATCATTCTTCCCAAAAAGTCTTTCCTCCCAATATAACTAGAGTCCTTTCTGAAGTATACTTTTATTTAACTTTAGAGATAACTGAAAGTAAATTATTAAAAAAAGATTTCCTCTGTGGTCATCATAATGGTTCAGAAGAAAAATATATAGCTATCATGTTTTATAGTACATGAGTAAACTCTTGAAAAACAAGGGACTTTTTAATGAAGTCAGTTATACCAGACTTAATATTTATAATGATGACATTAAATTTTGCACTAAGCCCAACTGTGAATCTTCATGATTTTGATTCACCATTCCACTTAAATTATTTAAGCCCAATTCATTCTTAACTCATGAGAACTAACAAATTTAATAACATTATTTTCTTAATAAGAAGGAATCCCAGTCATTATTTTCTTGTCCCACATGGTTCAACTTGAGAACATCAAACAATGAATTTCTAGACTGAAAAAGCTTTTTAAAAAGCCAACAGCATTTGCCTTAATTGGCTTAAATGTACATTTCCAAACAGTGGCAGAAAATGAACGTCCACTGTGGATTACGTGAGCATCCATTATAATAAACTAAATGAGAACTATTTGAATAATCAGATGAAGTGTAAAATTTACAAGAGGTGGCAGCTAGCACCTAAATGGGTTTTCTAAAAATCTCGTAGAAAAGCAAGAAACAAGGCAACACTTCCAACTCAAGGGTTTCCCCCCTCCCACAAATCCATGGACAGCCCCAGTTCCTGAGAGGTCAACCTTTAGCTCTGTCCCCACCATCTGTCAGCTGCAGGAACTGCAAGTAATTAACTATTCAGATTCCCACAGCAATGGGGACACTCATTAGCAAAATGAACAAAGGGATAGTTCTGGGCGGCTGCGGTCATCTGTTACACTCTGAGTGGCAGGTTTTGTGGTGGTGTTTCTCCTACCATCTGCCCACACCGCTAGCTTGGGCTCACGGAAACCATGAGACTTCTTTAAAACAAGCTGCGTTAATAAACCGAAGTTAAGAAGGATGGAGATCATTAAAAGGTGGTTAACTAGTTAAAGCTATTTAAAGCTACATTATTGCCCAAGACAGCCTGCAGTGCGATCCATGGTCACTCTGGGATTTAAAATTTATAAAGGAACTTGCCAATTTAGAGTTCTTCTATCATGCAGCGGACGCTAGGACTTCCAAGTGCCGGCTTACATGCTATTTCTCTTGTGAACAGCCACAGGATGTGCAGTATCCCTGTCCGAGGCCTCAGAATCCCAAACAGTAGTGAAAGAACCATTTCTGGAAATTGATGTTCTCCAGAGCCTCACTACTCCAAACGTGGTCCAAGGACCAGGAGCCTCGGCATCACCTAGGAGCTTTTTGAAAATGCAGAATCTCCGGCCCCAACTCAGACTTGTCTGAATCTATATCTTAACAGGAGCTGCAGGTGACCCATACGCACAAAAAGTCAATAAAGGCTGAGAAGCACTGTTTGGGGCATTGCAGGTGCCTTCCCAGCAGTCTCCCTTTTGCCATATTGGCGTCTCAAATCTGCAGGCTCTGCGTACAGTGCTTGGACATCTCAATTTGATGCTGAGGGTGGGGGTAGGGGTTTCTGCTGCATGCCCATGCTGTGTGACAGTCACAGAGATGAGCAGGTGCTTTCCCAGTGAGTGACAGCCAAGAAAGTGGCCCACTGGGGCAGTGCAGCCCTGCAGAGCTGCCGCTCTTGAATGACGGCTCTGTTTCAAAACTGTCAGCAACAAACAGCCATGTTTACATATTGGTGGTGGTGGGGGTGGGTGTGCATGATGGTTGCACAGCTCATCCATGTTGGGGTAGGAAAGAAAAATGAAGTCTTTTCAAAACAACTCTAACTCCAATTGAAGCACACAGGCATGTGTGGGGGTACACAGACACACAGGCACACTACCCTGACCAGCTAGCTCCTTCAGCAATTCTTGAGTGGATTTATCAGCATATAGCATGGCAAGCTGCAGACTATAGCAGAGTACCATTAACTCATTGAGGGGGTTCACAGAGCCTGAAAAGACACTCAGCCCCTGAATGTGTTTGTGTATGTTAGTCGCTCAGGCATGTCCGACTCTTTTCGACCCCGTGGACTGTAGCCTGCCAGGCTTCTCCGTCCATGGTATTTTCCAGGAAAGAATACTGGAGAGGATTCCAGTATTCTGGAAGCGGGTTTCCCGCTTTTCAGGCAGACTCTTGACACCAAGTGAAGCCCTCTCGGGGAAAATTCAACACTAAGGATGTTCTGACCTGGAGAAATGAGGCTTCTGTAACTTGGCGAGATTCCTTTTTCTGATTTCCATCTTGTCATAAATATAAGCTAAGCTAGATGTTTACTAAACCTTCCTTTTCCTGTCATTCTTAGATTTTACTCTAAAACAATCTAGAGAGAGATTATGACTAGTAACGATGAAGTAATTTATGTGATCAGACTATGAGGAAGAACAAACTAGAGTGTTCCCTTATTGTTTATTCAATTTTCTTATTTCAAGTTTGTTTTTGTGAGTTATTTCAACTGCTGCTTTGAAAAACCTTCCTTTTCCTGTCATTCTTAGATTTTACTCTAAAACAATCTAGAGAGAGATTATGACTAGTAACGATGAAGTAATTTATGTGATCAGACTATGAGGAAGAACAAACTAGAGTGTTCCCTTATTGTTTATTCAATTTTCTTATTTCAAGTTTGTTTTTGTGAGTTATTTCAACTGCTGCTTTGAGAATTTCTAATTGTTTCTCCAAATTTGGTTTTCCAAATATAATTTCAGATACTTGCTGTATTGAGCTTTGTATACCACTAGAGGGAGCAGTCGTATTAGATGAAATTTCAAATTTAGGGCTTTTCTGGTGGCTCAGAATTCACCTGCAATGCGAGAGACCCGGGTCCAATCCCTGGGTCAGGAAGATCCCTTGGAGAAAGAAATGGCAACCCACTCTAGTATTCTTGCCTGGAAAATCCCATGGATGGAGGAGCCTGGCAGGCTACAGTCTACGGGGTCGCAAAGAGTTGGCCATGACTGAGTGACTTCACTTTACCTAGAACTTGACTGGCATGGAGTTCTAGGAAAGCTAGCTCTTAGAAGATTTTTTAAGAGAAATTTCAGATTAAAAAAATATACATATAGCCTGCTTTGGCAGTGTTCATGTCCATCCTACCGAAAGGTATACTGGCCCTGCTCTGCATTGCCCTAGCATGGTGTTTCACTAGGGTCCTCTGGTGCTGGGGAAAATGTATACACTCAGTTAATCAGGAGTCTCACCTTCCTCAAATCTTAAGTTGTTTACAGCAATACTGATGTGGTGTCCATGGAGACAAATTACAGTGAAACAACCAAGGTCTTCTGCTGGAGAAGACTCTTGAGAGTCCCTTGGACAGCTGAGAGATCAAACCAGTCAATCTTAAAGGAAATCAGCCCTGAATACTCAACAGAAGGACTGATGCTGAAGGTGAAGCTCCAATACTTTGGCCACGTGATACAAAGAGCTGACTTATTGGAAAAGACCCTGATGCTGGGAAAGACTGAGGGCAGAGGAGAAGGGGTGACGGAGGATGAGATAGTTGGATGACATCACTGACTCAATGGACATGTCTGAGTAAACTCTGGGAGACAGTGAAGGATAGGCATGCTGCAATCCATGGGGTCACAAAGAGCTGGACAGGACTGAGCGACTGAACAACAACCACCACCAAGGTCTTCAGAATGTCACCAGATGCAGGGAACACCTGCTTATACAACAGCAGGGGTGGCCCCTCCCACTTCCTGTGGTCCTCACCAAGCCCCGCCCACCTCATCTTGATCTTTACCCAGGATGTCCAGACAGACCAGTTAACAGGCTGAAGACAGTCGGAGGTGTAAACACACCCAGAAAGACCTCGTGTTGGAAGCTCAATTACAGAACTGGGATATTTTCAACAGTAAACCAGATGGTAGTAAGGACTTGTGTATTTCCCCATCATGATAACTAGAGTTTATATGCATGCCTTTCTTTAAAGAACCCACAGCGATTCAGGTTCACAACAAATCTTCCTCATAACACTGTTGGCTAGGCAGAGATCACTTTTCATTTCACAAGTGGGAAATAATTGGATCAAAATTGCCTTGCTAATCAATGCTGGATATCGTTAGTCAAGGGCAGGAGTAAAAGCCAAAACTATTACAACTTTTCTATTAAATTTTCTACTAATAATTCTATTAAATTATTTTCTCCAAAAAACTAAGATAAATGTAGATCCAAGATAAGAAAAGTAAATTCAAAAATTGGATGTGTCTCTTCCTCCAAGGCAATCAGAATATGTAAAAAGAGATAATATTCAATTATATTAGATCTATGATAAGAATACTTAACACTAAATTGCTTAGAAGATGCTGTTTTTTTTAGAACATAGAGAATTCTTTTTTGTTTGTTTTTTTTGTTTTTGTTTTTCTTGTTTTTGTAGAACA
This sequence comes from Oreotragus oreotragus, assembly GCA_006410675.1. Lineage (NCBI taxonomy): Eukaryota > Metazoa > Chordata > Mammalia > Artiodactyla > Bovidae > Oreotragus > Oreotragus oreotragus. Next base: position 197,364 of record SJYX01021716.1, read on the forward strand.
CAGAGAATTCTAATAGATTAAACAAAGTATTCTTTCCCCAGTTAGTAAACAAAGTCCTTTAGAATGGTGCAAGTTCAATTCCTTATCGTTTCTAACTTTGAGGGTTTTAAGTAAGAATACTAGTGTGGGACTTAGATAAACCAAGGACTGCATTTAAATAGCCCAGCAACCTGGAAGTGTTTCTTCCTAGTATTCACATTTTGATGTATTACTTCTCAGAGTTTTCCCATATATAATATATATATATATATATACACACACACACACATATATATGTGTATATATACATGTACATATACATACATGTATACATACACACGTGAGTCAATATTTATGTGTATCTACACAGGGATCGCTATACACTTAGTGATATACACTTAGTGGTGTACACTAAATGATGTACACTTAGTGATACACACTTAGTGACCAGGGCTTCCCTGATAGCTCAGGTAAAGAATCCACGTGCAATGCAGGAGACCCTGGTTAGATTCCTGGGTCAGGAAGATCCTCTGGAGAAGGGATGGGTTCCCCACTCCAGTATTCTTGGGCTTCCCTTGTGGCTCAGCTGGTAAAGAATCCACCTGCAATGTGGGAGACCTAGGTTCTACCCCATGGGTTGGGAAGATCCCCTGGAGAAGGGAAAGGCTATCCATTCTAGTATTCTGGCCTAGAGAATTCCATGGAATTCCATAGTCCAAGGGGTTGTAAAGAGTCATACATGACTGAGTAACTTTCACTTTCATACAAAGGGATGACTATACTCTTAATTATAATTATAATAATTATATATGTTATATTGATTTATATATATACTGTACTACTATAATCCATTATAATAATATAATGTACATATAAGAAATATATAAGTTANTTCCATAGTCCAAGGGGTTGTAAAGAGTCATACATGACTGAGCAACTTTCACTTTCATACACAGGGATGACTATACTCTTAATTATAATTATAATATGTTATATTGATTTATATATATACTGTACTACTATAATCCATTATAATAATATAATGTACATATAAGAAATATATAAGTTATAAGACTGTATATATTGGGTTGGCCAGAATGTTAATTTGGGTTTTCCATAACATTCTATGGAAAAACCCAAACTTTTTTGGCTAACCCTATATATGTGTGTCTGTGTGTGTGTACATATATATATACATATGTATATTGCAACCTTTAATTCTTACTCTATACAGAGGAAAAAGCTACCTTATGTGGGCTCTGGGTTCAGATGGGCCTTGGTTTTCATGGCACATCAGCATTTGCCAGCTGCGTGCTCTGGCTGAGCCTCTGCTTCCCCGTCGGTAGACTGGGCTGGGGTGATGAAGTGCCCCTGCCAGCTGACACTCGCAGTGGACTCTGGCTTCTCTGGACACCTCTCCTACTCAAACAACCCATTTCTTGCTCTTAGAACCTAACATGAAAACCCCACTATGGCTATTTGAGTTGATTTGAGACTAAAACAAACTTGTATTCAGGGTCCACAATTTCAAGATCCTTCTCGTTCATCTCCGCAACCGGGAGCTAAGCTCTCCTCTCGGCTTTCTCTCTCTCCCCACGTTTGTTCTCTTCAGTGCCTGGAGCAGTAAAGCAGCTCCTGGCTCCCACTACAACAGGGAGAACAGGGCAAAACTCCTCGGAGAATGCTCCTTCTTGACATTTCTACGGAAGGTCATCCTGCTACAAGCTGGTTTCTTGAAAGCCTCTGACTTGAGACTGTTTTGTGTCTTTCAGATTAACTGGACTGAAAAAAAAAAAGGGTGGGACTCTTCTGTATTAAAACAAAAATGTATTTACGTGCTTTTCTAGGGTGGAAGATAGGTTATTTTATTTCCCCTACAAGTAAAAATTGAGAACAATTATACTGCTCCTATTTATAATTATTATGGTTTTTTTAGACTATGATATTGAGCAAAAAAAGGGTTGAACTGTCTTATTTTGTGAAGAAGATACCCAAGATACATCCACTGTAATCCCTTTATTCCAAACCCGAGCTTTTAGACAGCTGTCACTTCATTTACATATATTAACATAAATTATTCTTTGCTGTGAAACTTACAACTTTTTGAAATCCATATTCTTCATATTGGTCTAGTTCTTCTCTTAATTCCTTAATGACTTCTTCCTTCTCCCTCAGTCTTTTTGACAAAATGTTCATTTTGACAGTCATTGCGTCATGCAGGGATGTCTTCTCTTCCTCTACCTCAAAGTATTGCTGCGGGGAGAATGATACTAGTCAGATACTATGCTAGCACCAGCAGAGACCATTTCATGTTTTATTTAAGCTCCTGTCTTTGTCAAGTAGTTTTATTTTTGCAACTTGCATGCAAGTTTTAGTAAATTATGAGATTTACATTGACCAATACACTAAAAGTGTCAGTGGCATTATAGCACACTATTATCCTGTAAGAGACAAAGCACAATGTCTTACACTGACTGTATCTGTCAATAGTAACATAGTAATAATATAGTCTGTCAATAATAATAATAGTGAGCCTTAGCAGTAAATCTACGTCATGACTGTGAATGTCCTACTTCAAACTTCCTCTAGAAAGGAAACTAGCACAGAAAAGAAATGTACTTCAATAGTGCAACTAATTCACTCAATGGTTTGGAATGGAGAGGTGGAAAAAAAGAAGAACTATTTCTTGAACCTATTTTAAGCATTGAGGTGCTGACCTATTCACAGTCAGGACTCTGAAGAGTTGTGTCACAAAATCAAAGCAAGGAAAATGCTATAAAATGGATGCTGCTATTTACTTCCAACGTATAAAAATCTCATTTTCAACACAGACATGCAAAAGCATTTTGTCCATTTTGGACTCTTTGGGGAATTATGGAAGAACTTTTTATTTTCATCATCTGTTTGTTACGAATATATTTGGACACATGGACTTACAATAAACATAGTAAAACTTAATCATGTCTGCTAATATACATAATATTGTATTTAAAAGAGTTAACTTTAAAAACTAAAATTGTTCTAGTATTATATAATGAATCCTGGCAGCCTGGGAAGAATAAAATTATATCTGGATAGCATTTAAGAGTCAAGCTAGGGCATCCCTAGTGGCTCCATGGTAAAGAATCTGCCTGTCAATGCAAGAGACACGGGTTCCATTTCTGGGACAATCCCACACGCTGCGGAGCAACTGAGCTGGGTCCTGGAGTGCAGGACTCACAACTACTGAGCCCATGTGCCACAACCAATGAAGCCCACACACCCGAGAGCCCACGTTGCACAGGAGAAGGCACTGCCATGAGAAGCCCGTACACCACAACTAGAGCGTAGCCCCTGCTCGCCAAAACTGGAGAAAAGCCTGCACAGCACACCCCCAAATAACTGACAGTCTATACCACACTAATGAAAAAACGCAGTAAATGAACATGCAGTAGAGTTTGAAAGAGTGAAAATAGAACAAGCATATGACAATATTCGGTTTTTAATTGCGTGATTCTAGCGAACAGTACTGAGTATGTAGGTCTATTCTTCACATCTGCTCTGTTTTATGTCTCCAGCTTAAATGCTCTGCAGAGGTTAAGACACTTACCCCACTGGTGCCCTGAGTGTAAGTTCCTGGGCATCTCCAATTCAACAGGTCCAAAGAGAGGTCCCCATCTTCACTCTCCTCCTCTCTGCCTCTCCCATTAACATCAGCCCAAGCCAGAAACCCATTTTCTGTCATTTTAAGCACCTTCTGTTCCCTAATTCACCAAATCTGTTCCGTGCAGCTCTAAGTCACTCCTGAACCTACTTCTCTCCCTCCCTGGTCCACTGCCTTGATGTCACCACCAAAATTTGGGCCTGCCAATCTACTGACATCAGGCTTGCCCGGTGGCTCAAATGGTAAAGAATCTGCCTGCAATTCTTTAGGAGACCTGGGTCTGATCCCTGGTCAGTGGGCATGACAGCCCACTCCAGTATTCTTGCCTGGAGAATCCCATGGACAGAGGAGCCTGGAGGGCTACAGTCCAGGGGGTTGCAAAGAGTTGGACACGACTGCAGCGACTTAGCATACACAATCTGCTGATACCAGGTTGTGGTAAAGGAAGGTTCAGTGTTTATTATTAAGTGCCAAGCAAGGAGTCCAGCACAGTTAATGCTCAAAAACCTGAACTCCTCAATGGGTTTCAACAGTTGTTTTTTTTTAATGCATTTATTTGTTTGACAATGCTGTGCAGAGTTTGTGGGCTCTTAGTCCCCCAACCTGGGAATGAACCCTGGCCCCTAGCAGTGAAAGCAGAGAGCCCTAACCACTGGACTGCCAGGGAATTCCCCAGCAAGGTGTTTTTAAAGGCCAGCTGAGGGAGGGGAGCCCCAGGGTGTGTGATCAGCTTGTGCAAAATTCTCAGATTGGTTGATGGTAACTGGGAGGTGTCACGGGGATTAATATTATTATTCCTTAGGATCCAGGAGGCTGGCAGGCTGTGTGCTCATGGTCTTTAAGTAGTTAACAGCTCCCATTTGGTGAAGGTTTTAGCATCTGTTTAACAGCTCAGGAAGTGTGCATCAGATACTGTTATCCGGGTGCTTCAGAGATGAGCTGCAGCAGAGGACATGCGGGGGAGGGGGGGGTCTGTTCCAGAAAGGCCCCATAGGGTCCCGTTCCGTTACAATTGGACTCTGTCCGATTTGCACTGTTGCACTAGCTCTTAACTCACTTCCTCCTTCTTTTTTAAAAAAGTACCTATCTAACTTTTAAAAATTAATTTTTATTGGAGTATAGTTGCTTTACAATGTTGTGTTATTTTCTGCCGTACAGCAAAGTGAATTAGCTATACAAATACATTTATCCCCTCTTTTTTTGGATTTCCTTCTCATTTAGGTAACCATGGGCTTCCCTTGTGGCTCAGCTAGTAAAAATCCACTTGCAATGCGGGAGACCTAGGTGCGATCCCTGGGTTGCGAAGAGCCCCTGGAGAAGGAAAAGGCTACCCACTCCAGTATTCTGGCCTGGAGAATCCCCCTCACTGTATAGTCCATGGGGTCGCAAGGAGTCAGACATGACGTGACTTTCACTTAGGTTACCATAGAGCACTGAGATGAATTGGGAGATTCGGATTGGACATATATACACTAGTGATATATGCACAAAATAGATAACTAATGAGAATCTACTGTAGAGCACAGGACTTCCCTGAATCTTCGTTTGTCCTCTCCAACCAGTCTGCACCCTGTGACTGAACTGACCTTTCTAAAATGCAGTTCCTCACAGGATTAAGTCTAACTCCCTTAGCACGATGGACGAAATAGCATCCCTGACTTTTGCTGGCCTTCTCTCCCCTTCCCTCACCGGACTGGGAATTTTATCAGTGCTGATACTCAGCACGCAATTTCTCAGAAGTACTGTGGGACCACAGGTCTCCACGCATTTGGAATTTCTAGGCCGCCTATTAAGCTCTTACTTGTCAATCTCCTGAAAGGCATTAGAATAGGTTGGCTTGGGTCTGCAGATGAATCTGCCACTTAGTAGTAGCTTTGTTTTCTGGAACAGGTTTCGTAAGTTCCCTTGGGTTTGTTTTATCATCTATAAAATGGGAAATGTTGAATTTGATTTACTAGTAATTTGTTGAGGATTTTTGCATCTCAATCAGGCAACAATATGCCTGTTCATCAGGCATATCCACCTGTGTGTGTGTGTGTGTGTGTGTGTGTGTGTGTGTGTGAGTGAGTGCGCATGTGCTCAGTTGCTTCAGATGTGTCCCACTCTTTGTGACCCATGGACTACAGTTCCTCTGTCCATGGGATTCTCCAGACAAGAATACTGGAATGGGATGCCAAGCCCTCCTCCAGGGAATCTCCCAAGCCCATGGATCAAACCCTGGTCTACCGCACTGAAGGCAGACTCTTCACCATCTGAGTCACCAGGGTGTGTGATGTGGATGTGAATTACAGTGCTTCCTATAGCATGTGTGCACGTGTGCTCAGCCGTGTCTGACTCTTTGCAACCCTATGCACTATGGCCCACCAGGCTCCTCCTTTGTCCATGGAATTTTCCAGGCAAGAATACTGGAGTGGGTAGCTATTTCCCTCTCCAGGGTATCTTCCCGACCCAGGGATCAAACCCACGTCTCTTGGGTCTCTTGCACTGGCAGGCGGGTTCTTTACCACTGTGCCACCTGGGAAGCCCTAACAAAGATGCTTCTGATAAACTGGCTGAGTCGTCTCCTTGATAACATGACAAAAACCACTGGGAGCTCATTTAAAATCCCACCATGGGACTTCCCTGGTGGTCCAGTGGTCAAGAATCTGCCTTGCAATGTAGGAGATGTGGGTTCAATCCCTGGTTGGGGAACGAAGGTTCCATATGCCTTGGGGCAACCGAGCCTGCGTGCTACAAATACCAAAGCTCACGTGCTCTGCAGCCCAGGAGCAGCAGATGGAGCCCATGTGCACCACAGTTGAAGATTCCAGCGTTTTCTGCAAGCCACAACGAAACCCAGACACAGCCAAATATATAAATATTAAAAAATCCCACCAGGGCGCTTCCCTATGGCTCAGGGGCAAAGGATTTGCCTGCTGGGGTTTCCCAGTGGTTCAGTGGCAGGGAGTCCACCTGCCAATGCAGGACACATAGGTTCAATCTCTGATCCAGGACTATCCCACGTGTCGAGGGGCAACGCAGCCCGTGCACCCCAACTATTGAAGCCTGCATGCCCTGAAGCCTGTGCTCCACAGCAGGAGAAACCACCTCAATGAGAGGCTTGTGGATCACAACCAGACAGTAGCCCCTGCTTGCCCAAACTAAAGTCTGGGCAGCAACAAAGACCCAGTGCAGCCAAAAATAAAAATAAATAAAAACATTCAAAAATCCCACCAGAAACTGCGCTGTGATGCTGTACACACTTGGCATCACTGGGGCCAGCCTGCCTTTGGGATGTGCTCAGACCCTCTGGACTTCAGGGTGGGAGTGGGAGTGGGGTGAAGGGAGGAAGGGCACAGTTCTTTAAAAGAACAGAAAGTTTCACTTTTTGACATTTCATAAAGTAATTGTAAGGCCCAAACACACTGGATTCATTTCTCTTCAGGAATGTTTCTGATGTTTTATGAGGGCTGAATGAGCTGGGTTCAAGAGGAGGTAAGCAGAAAGCAGTTGTTTTTTTTTTTCCCACCACCCCTTCAAATCTGATATCCTGTCTCATGTTTCAACCTCTTAGAAGAACTCTCAGGAAAGTGCCATGGCTTTTTTTTTTTTAAAAAACTTTTAGATAGTAATAACTATGTTGAATAAAAGAAAGAAAGTAATGAAGAAAGGAAAGAAGGGCAAGCCAAAAAGAAAAAAAAACAACCCCTAAAACCCCTCAAAGTCCCAAATTCCTATTCAGCCTACTCTTACACATCAAATCTGAACTTTCCCAGCTCTGGCCTCCCTTAGACTTGCAGCCCAAAAGGGAGGACAGGTTTTGAGCCTGGGTCCCTTTTCTAGTAGCCACAGATTTAGTCAAACACCAGCCTAGATATTGCTGTGAGGGTATTTTTTATATGAGATTAACATTTACATTATTAGACTTTGAGTAACTGAACTTTCCCAGCTCTGGCCTCCCTTAGACTTGCAGCCCAAAAGGGAGGACAGGTTTTGAGCCTGGGTCCCTTTTCTAGTAGCCACAGATTTAGTCAAACACCAGCCTAGATATTGCTGTGAGGGTATTTTTTATATGAGATTAACATTTACATTATTAGACTTTGAGTAAAGCAGATTCCAACCAGTCCATTCTGAAGGAGATCAGCCCTGGGATTTCTTTGGAAGGAATGATGCTGAAGCTGAAACTCTGGTACTTTGGCCACCTCATGCGAAGTGTTGACTCATTGGAAAAGATTCTGATGCTGGGAGGGATTGGGGGCAGGAGGAGAAGGCGACAACAGAGGATGAGATGGCTGGATGGCATCACTGACTCGATGGACGTGAGTCTGAGTGAACTCCAGGAGTTGGTGATAGACAGGGAGGCCTGGCGTGTTGTGATTCATGGGGTCGCAAAGAGCTGGACACGACTGAGTGACTGGACTGAACTAAACTGAAAGCAGATTAGCCTCCATATGGTGGGTGGGCCTCATCCAATCAGTTGAAGACCTTGGGAGAAAGACTGAGATTCCCAGGGAAGACGGAATTCTCAGAGTGTCTTCAGACTTGAGCTGCAACATCAGTTCTTCCCTGGGTCACCAGCCTGTCAGTCTACTTTTCAGGTTTCAGATTTGCCAGCCTCTACAACCACAGGGGCCAATTTCTTAAATCTCCATCTCTTCTCCATACATCCTAGTGGTTCTCTATCTCCTAATACAATTTCTCCTAATTAATTTCTCCTATTACAATATCTACATCTAAACAACATACATTCACATCAATACCTTCCTCTCCAGTCCAACACCACAGCACTGATGATGGCTTATCTCCTTTCCATAGTACAGCCCCTTCCTCTGGAAGGAAGAAAGCCTGTGGTGCTTGATGCACTTACCTCCGCTCCATCCTCCCTTCATGTCACCCATCTCCTGACCGCAATGCACCCTGAGAACTTGGCTCTGATGCAGGGAACAGTGAGGGGGAAGGCTGCAGGGGTGTGTCTTTGGTATTTTAATTCACAATGGCAAGAACATTTTATTTTGGACTTTCATTCTTTTGGTCTTACAAGAAAATTTAATATTTTTCCTTTGGCAGTTGAAAGTAAGGAGTTCATATTCAAATCTGGGACATAACTGTTGGGTTTTTTTATTATTAGAATAATTTTATGATGTTATTTGACCTCGCAGGCACAACCTCTTGACAGATAATATTGGTCAACACAGCTGGACACAATCTGGGGTGAGAAAAAGACCAGGAGGTAAATTCTCAGTATGGGGAGCAAAGTGACCTTGGAGTTTAATGTAAATGAGGCACTCTTCTAACCCAATTATGAATCTTCCAAAGCACCAGTGGTCTCAGGATGCCCAGAGGAGCGGGGGTTGGTACTGGGGGATATGCATCATGAAGGTGGGAGCAGGGCTTTCCTCCCCCCATCCCCTAAGGCTCAGACACACGCCTAATTGGTCACAGGCTAAGTGGTTAAGTTCAATGTGTTAAGAGAAGAAGAAAAACCTAAGGAATGTTGTTTCCTTCCACGTGGAGTGATGCCTCCATTTATCTGATTAAAGCCTGAGCAGACGGAACATGATCACATCTTGGCAGTCTCCTGCCCCTTGCCTTTATCTTTGGGCAGCCGATGCTCTGCCCTGGCAGACAGAGACTGCCCCAGCCCAATTCTGCCTGTGAGGGGAGTTAATCTGCCAGATTCTGGGTTTCGGTACCACGTAGTCTGTTTTATCAGTGAAGAAGATGACCTCCGTCTGCTGGCTCCCTGACTTTATTTCACCAGGTCCAGAACCTGAGTGGGGAGGACAAGTATTATTTATCAAGTCCTATAAATACTCCAGTAACAGTTCTCTCTCAGGTTTGCAAATCTAAAGCAGGTCATGAAAGCTGCTTGTGGAGCGGGAGGAGGAATAAACAAGGAGATTGCGGTTGCCATATACACATACACATAAAATACATAATATATATATAATAGATAACTAGTAAGAATCTCGGGGAAGGCAATGGCACCCCACCCCAGTACTCTTGCCTGGAAAATCCAATGGACAGAGGAGCCTGGTGGGCTGCAGTCCATGGGGTCGCTAACAGTCGGGCAGACTGAGCGACTTCACTTTCACTTTTCTCTTTCATGCATTGGAGAAGGAAATGGCAACCCACTCCAGTATTCTTGCCTGGAGAATCCCAGGGATGGGGGAGCCTGGTGGGCTGCCGTCTATGGGGTCACACAGAGTCGGACACGACTGAAGTGACTTAGCAGCAGCAGCAGTAAGAATCTACTGTATGGCACAGGGAACTCTACTCAATACTCTGTAATGGCCTGTATGAGGAAAGAATCCAAAAAGGAGTGGATATATGTGTATGTACAATATAACAGATTCACTTTGCTGTACAGCAGAAAGTAACACAACACTCTAAACCATCTATACTCCAGTAAAAATTAATTCACAAAAAAAAAGCTGCTTAGAATTCTATAATGATTATTTGATGTCTTCGAGATAAAATATAAGTTCCATGGACTTTCCTGGATGTCCAGTGGCTAAAATTTTGCCTTCCAATGCAGGGTCTATGGGTTTGATCCCTGGTCAGGGAGCTGAGATCCCATATGTCTCACGGCCAAAAAACCAAAACACAAAACAAAAGCAATATTGGGTCACAAATTCAATAAAGACTTAAAAAGAAAATTCCACGGGTTCCCTTTCCTACATCAGCTCTCACCACTTTCTCAGCCCTCTTATACCAAAGGACTGGCAGCTCCCTGGCTGTGCCCTGAACCTTAATTGCCTCTATGATGTCAAGTGGGCCACTTCCCTGTCTTTTCCTCATTTTCCCTATGCTTGTCAAAATTTCATCATCCTTTGTTGGGGGCCCAGTGCAACCTGCCCTAAAATGTGCCTCCATGGCATATTGATTATTTTGAATTAAAGTTACTTAAGAAATGGTCAATGCAAGAGGGACACTCTGACCCTCCTTTCTGTCTCCCTGAAAGCAGAAAATCAACCTCGCATAAGAAAGGTGTTCTCCCAGCATCTGGAGGTAGAAGGACACCCTAATCACAAGGGTGCCCACATCCTGCTGCTCGCACTCAAGGATGCAAGGGGGTGATCACTCAGGAGAAAGGGCAGAGTTAAGGGGGAAGATGCTTTGTACAGCTTGTGTCATAGTGAGTATGAGATGACCTATTTTGCAACTTTTTTCTTTATAGTCTTTATTTTCTTGTCATTTCATTTAAGCAGTTTTCTCTCTCGCTGTCTTTTCAGTAAAAGCCTCATTCAGGCCATTGCATTACTGGCAATCCAAGAGAATGCGCCCTGCCCTTGGCAGAAGCCCATCTTGGTTTCATAAATCAAAGTCTAGAAAATTTAATAACCTCCAAACACCAAAATATTGGTATCTTATTGCATTAGGAATTTTTTTAAATCTGAAATAAAAATTATTTAACACCTGGATAGCATTTGCTGCATCAAAATTTGAAATCTAAAGTTAGTGCTCTCATTAGAATGGATTTTCTATACCTCTGCAATCCTCCAAAAGTGGAAGACAATGACAACAGCAAGGCTTCTTTTGTAAGAATACATACTATCTCCCTTCAGAGACTTTTAATTGTAATTTTACTATTTTACCATTTTAACAGACTCATGTTTAACATGATAGCCTTGAAATTGATTTGAGTAATTCTTCCTTGAACCTTCATCCATATTTCAGGAAGTATGGAAGAGACAAACCTGAAATGCTGTCCCTGAAATAAGCACTGCTACTTGCTATCCATAGAAGCGTTGTAGTCCTGAAAAACGAACTAAGAGTTGTTTGCAACGATCTGTTCAAAGTTACCGAAAAAGATGTGATTATTTGATGAGGAAGATATCATGGGAGAATATTTGAAGTCAACTTATAATGATTTTCATTCCAGGAGATGGTGGCCTAGCCAGAGGGGAGAAGACACGAGATATTAGGGTCTTATCCAAGCATTTGAGTGAGGACACGTGGAAGAAGAGGGTTAGTCCCATCCACCTTTCCTTCTGAACGCTGATCACAGTCACAACAAAAAGGAAGGCACTGGGATAAAAACAGGTATTAAAATTTACATTTTCCTGCAATCCATTTGAGCCTAACGAGTCTTTTTTGTCTTTCTGCAGAAATATAAAAGCACATGAAGCACTTTGCATAGTGCCTGGGCCACAGTAAATAAGTCATTAAGTGATAGCTGCTTTCACTGTCATTATTATTATCTGCCCTGGGAAAAGGAGGAAGTTTCCCCAAGCATTGCCACTCACGGTTCTATAACTAATGCTCCATCACCAGTGCTGCCTACAACAAAGAACTGGAGCCCCAACCATGTCAGATTCAAAGAGATCAGGTCTGTGCAGAACGATGCATGTAGGTTACGCAGGGCTCCCTCCGCTCCTCTGTGTCCTTTCTCTGTGTAAACATCCCTCCAACTCCCTCTCCTCCAAAGTCCCCTCAACACTCAGTTCCCTAAGGCTCTCTATTTAGCTCAAGTTTTCCTCCAGAAGAAAAAAATACCCAGTAAGGAAGTAGTGACTTCATTCCTGAGCCCTCCGTATACAACCCCATAACTTATTTATTTTTGCTCAAAGTCTTAAAATTTTAATATGCCTCAGTTTATCATTTTACATGCAGAAAACATCAAAAATCAATAGAAAAGGTGGAGATATTCAATAAATGATGTTGGAAAAATTGCTTATTGATTTGAAAGTTAGTGGCAGTCTCCCAAGCTTTTATTCCTCCAGTCTCTCTAAAGGGTTTTGCTGCTGCTGCTACTAAGTCACATCAGTCGTGTCCAACCCTGTGCGACCCCATAGACGGCAGCCCACCAGGCTCCTCTGTCCCTGGGATTCTCCAGGCAAGAACACTGGAGTAGGTTGCCATTTCCTTCTCCAATGCATGAAAGTGAAACGTGAAAGTGAAGTCGCTCAGTCGTGTCCGACTCTTAGCGACCCCATGGACTGCAGCCCACCAGGCTCCTCCATCCATGGGATTCTCCAGGCAAGAGTACTGGAGTGCGGTGCCATCGCCTTCTCCCTAAAGGGTTTTATTTGCTTCTAAATCCCTCAGTGTCTGAGGGACCTAAAGTAATATGTTTTCCTATCCGAATCAAAATTTCCAGGATCAAAAGAAGTTAAATAAAGTGCAAGTTTTAACAAAACATTTTCTTTTATCTGAAAATAAGGTACTATAATAGCACACAAGAACTTGTTTTAATAGTTAAATAGATTTAAAACCTTGTTCCAAATCTGAAAAATCATTTGGACCTGTATCCTGAACTGGTCTCCAGAGGGCAGCAGAGAGTCATTTACATTAACAAAAGTTTCCTCTTAACCAAAAGTGTGTGTATCCAGGCTGTTTTTTCAACTCTTCTTTCTTATGACTAAGCCTGAACAAACTGGGTGGCCAGGATTTGGAAAGCTGTCTGAGGTCATGGATCAAAGTGATGCCAACAAGCCAAAGCAAAGATTCAAAGAATCACTTTCATATCTTTAAAATAATTCTTTAACTAGACAAACCAATGAACCACAATTAATACACTGTTGACTAAGCATATTTAACCAGCATATGTTTATGAAACACTGATGCATATAAAGCATCTAATCCTTTCAGGGTTTTCTACTCCTAGACATACAAAAAGTATATAGAAAAGAGTAATAGTCACTTATTCTGCCATATATGTTTTGAGCATTTGATACATACTAAAAGTTTATTAGTGACCCAGAAATTGTTAAAGACACAAAGACTTATAAAAGCATGTTTCTAGAGAAGGAAATGGCAACCCACTCCAATATTCTTGCCTGGGAATTCCCATGGACAGAGGACCCCGGTGGGCTATAGTCCATGGGGTCACAAAGAGTCCTACACAACTTAGTGACTGAGCATGCACATATATATACACGTATATATAAGTGAATCACTTTTCTGTATACCAGACCCTAACACAACACTGTAAAGCAGCTATACTTTAATCAATATAAACAAGTAAATAATCTGGAAGAAAATAAAAACATGTTTCAAAAAAAGTCAGGACTTCATTGGTGGTGCCGTGAATAGGAATCCACCTGCCAAGGCAGGGGACCTATTTTCACTCTTTTATTTCGCTTTCATCCAGAGGCTCTTTAGTTCCTCTTCACTTTCTGCCATAAGGATGGTGTCATCTACAAATCTGAGGTTATTGACATTTCTCCCCACAATCTTGATTCCAGCTTGTGCGTCATTCAGCCTGGCATTTTGCATGGTGTACTCTGCATATAAGTTAAATAATCAGGTGACAATATACAGCCTTGACATACTCCTTTCCCAGTTTTGAACCTGTCTGTTGTTCCATATCTGGTTCTAAATATTGCTTCTTGACCTGCATAGAGATTTCACAGGACAATATGATATCTTAGAGTGAAAGTGTAGAGAAGTCTCATGAAGAATTTTGAGTAGAGAGATTTACCTGATGGTACAGTGGTTAATATGTCCCATTCTAGGGCAGGGGGTGCAGGTTCTATCCCTGGTTGGGGAACTAAGATCCTACCACATTCCACGGCATGTGGCCAAAAAGTAAAAAAAAAAAAAACAAGAATGCTGAGATAATTTTCCATGGCACTAATGATCTTGACTCTACAGCGACAAAACATTCATTTGAATAGGAAAAATGGGCAAAGAAATCAATTTAGTTAACAGACTAAGCCTCTGCTGAGTACCTGCATATGCACAGTACTTGATACATACCATTTCCTTTAAGAAGGGAGCACATTTTACCTAGTATTTCAGAGCCAGCTGACCTTTCTTCAAGACAGGATCAACATTTAAAAATTCATAGATTGCAGCTGTGCAGAGAAGCCCATGTCAAAGAAGCAGCTTCCAGATGCCAAGAGACCATGGATAATTTAGGAGTAAAGTTATACATTGTTTGCTCAACTCACAACCATGAGGGGAACTAAGATCCTACCACATTCCACGGCATGTGGCCAAAAAGTAAAAAAAAAAAAAAAAAAAAAAAATAAGAATGCTGAGATAATTTTCCATGGCACTGATGATCTTGACTCTACAGCGACAAAACATTCATTTGAATAGGAAAAATGGGCAAAGAAATCAATTTAGTTAACAGACTAAGCCTCTGCTGAGTACCTGCATATGCACAGTACTTGATACATACCATTTCCTTTAAGAAGGGAGCACATTTTACCTAGTATTTCAGAGCCAGCTGACCTTTCTTCAAGACAGGATCAACATTTAAAAATTCATAGATTGCATCTGTGCAGAGAAGCCCATGTCAAAGAAGCAGCTTCCAGATGCCAAGAGACCATGGATAATTTAGGAGTAAAGTTATACATTGTTTGCTCAACTCACAACCATGGGGAAAATACTTTGGAAGCATATTAGTAAAGAAACTTGTATCAGGCAACCAGAGTAGACCCCCAAGAGGAACATGTGGCAACTATAGGATGAAGTGTATCCTGACCCAAAGCACAAAAGATGGGACTAGGGAGGAACAGTGGGATTGGCTTGAAATCCACATGAAAGTTGCCTTAAAACCGTGGCTTGCTGCTCTGAAAAATGCTCATTAATATAACCTGGAGAACTTTAAAAACCAACATGGCTCCCATGGCCCCACCAGTGACCAATGAAACCCAAAATTGCAGAGGGGAGGGCTCAGACAGAAGTCTATTCAAAACTCTCCAGTTGATTATAATGTGCATCCAGAGTTGAGATGTGTCATCTCATCTTAAAGCTGCCAATGCTCATTAATATAACCTGGAGAACTTTAAAAACCAACATGGCTTCCATGGCCCCACCAGTGACCAATGAAACCCAAAATTGCAGAGGGGAGGGCTCAGACAGAAGTCTATTTAAAACTCTCCAGTTGATTATAATGTGCATCCAGAGTTGAGATGTATCATCTCATCTTAAAGCTGCTGCTGCTCCTGCTAAGTCGCTTCAGTCGTGTCTGACTCTATGGGACCCCATAGACGGCAGCCCACCAGGCTCCCCCATCCCTGGGATTCTCCAGGCAAGAACACTGGAGTAGGTTGCCATTTCCTTCTCCAATGCATGAAAGTGAAAAGTGAAAGTGAAGTCGCTCAGTCATGTCCGACTCTTAGCGACCCCATGGACTGTAGCCCACCAGGCTCCTCCATCCATGGGATTTTCCAGGCAAGAGTACTGAAGTGGGGTGCCACTGCCTTCTCCCATCTTAAAGCTACTGACCTTGAAAACTTCTACAAGGGCCAAGGCAAACATCCAAAAGTAGGAAGAATTTCTAGCCTTGGGGGCAAAGAAGATTTTGCAACCAAATTTTACCCAGAGATATAACTTTATGTTCTTAATTCTGTAATTTTCTCTCTTGTTCTCTCAGTGTTTATTCCTTTGCTTACTGGGCTGGCAAGTATCAATAATTTTCTGAAAATCTAGAGTATTCTGTTGTTTCTGTAATGTAGAGAGAAGGTAGGCCTAACATATCCAGGACAGGAAAGAGCCCCACTTGTAGTGGGTTTGGAATGTTAGCCTCTCTTGGGCTGTTTGACTGAATTTTAGGCCAAAATGAATTTTATGGAACTATAATAGAATTAGATATCTGGGGAAAACAATATCAGGTAGACATTTTTTGTTCCGTTTCTCTTCATATCTACAACACTATGAATTTTCACTGCCCCTAATAATAGCAGCTATCATTTATTGAGTAGCCACTTTTAGTAGGTAGATGGTACACTGGTTTTTATACATATAATCTCTAACATTCATAACACTGCTAAATAAATACTGCTATTTTTTTTGTGGGGTCAAAGCTAAGGCTTGGAAAAAGTAGGTATCATTTTTTAAGGTCAAACACATGATCAGAGGCCAAGGAAAAAGTTAAATTCAGGTGTGTTTAAATCCAAAGCCAATTCCATTTCAGTGAAATTCACTGTCGAACTCTTCCTGTGGAATAACTTCTTGGATGCCTAATATAGTACATACATTGTTAGTCCAGTGTAAGTTAAAATCTCTTGTCTTTTATGTCTTTTGAAGAAGAAAGTGATAGATTGAAAGTAGGAAGTGACTCTACCCAAAACCAATGGAAAGGATGGCTGGGGCCAGTTTAGCTATCTGTTTAACATATTTTCCTTTATTTTTCTCTTCTGCAGTTTGAATATAATAGCCTATGTGCAGTTTGTTTAGCATTAATCCTGCTTGATATTCCCTTAGCATCCTGAATTTGTAGGTTTATGTCTAAGATTAATTTTGGGGAAATTTTCATTATTTCTTCAAATATTGCTTGTTTCCTTCTTTTTTATCTTTCTGGTATTTCCATTTGGTGTATGTTACACTTTTTATAGTTGTTACACAGCTCTTGGACATTCTGTCCTAGTTCTGTCTCTTATACACATCTAGATGTGTATAAGAGACAGCAACTAGAGAGTAGCCCCACTCACCGCAACTGCAGAAAGCCTGCACTGCAACAAAACACCCAGCACAGCCAAAAAGAAAAGTGAATAAACAAATGTTAAAAAAAGCAAACTCGTGATGTGATTACAGAGCTCAACCACTGGGTTGTTGTTGCTGTTCTGTCACTCAGTCGTGTGCGACTCTTTGAGACTATACGGCATGCAGCACCCCAGGCTTCCCTGTCCATCACCATCTCCCGGAGNACTTATAAAAGCATGTTTCTAGAGAAGGAAATGGCAACCCACTCCAATATTCTTGCCTGGGAATTCCCATGGACAGAGGACCCCGGTGGGCTATAGTCCATGGGGTCACAAAGAGTCCTACACAACTTAGTGACTGAGCATGCACATATATATACACGTATATATAAGTGAATCACTTTTCTGTATACCAGACCCTAACACAACACTGTAAAGCAGCTATACTTTAATCAATATAAACAAGTAAATAATCTGGAAGAAAATAAAATCATGTTTCAAAAAAAGTCAGGACTTCATTGGTGGTGCCGTGAATAGGAATCCACCTGCCAAGGCAGGGGACCTCGGTTCCACCCCTCATCTGGGAAGATTCCATGTCTAGAGGGGCAACTAAGTCCGTATGCCAAAACTACTAAGCCTGCACACCACAGCTACTGAACATGAGCACCCTACAACCCATGCTCTGGAACAAGAGAAGCCACAACAGTGAGAAGCCCGCATACTGAAGGCAGGAAGTAGTCCCCTGCAACTACAGAAAGCCCAAGTGTATAAGGAAGACCCAGCCCAGCCAAAAACAAATAACCAAAATTAAAAAGAAAAAAAAACTTATGTTTAAAAAAACATGTTATTCTTTTACTTTGTAAACAACAAAAAATATGGATACGATAGGTAAAATGCTTCTTTGAGCTGACAAAGTAAGGAATAGTTAGGCCAAAATTAAGTGAATGCAGGCATCCAGAGAAGTATGTGGAACACTGAAGGTGGCCTGGACTCCAGGGCATTGCTAAACCAGGTAAAAATTTAAACTTTGGTTTACACGTCTTTAGAGGACACAGAGAAAAGGCATCCCCAAAGTCCCTTCCAAATGGGGATTCCCAATAATAGGAGACCACCTCATGAAGTCTGAGACGCCAAAGGGCGATCTCTTCAGGGTGAGAACGAATTAGAAGCGACCACCTTGAGCCCTCTACCGCCTCCCACCCGAGGGAAAGTGAAATCGCCTCCTATCTGGAAACTTGGCTCAAAGTATGTAGGAGGGAAGAAAATCTCTTCTGAGTTTTATAAGTTGAGATGGCCCACATTCGTACATCTGGGTGGTCTAAAATGCCTCAAGTGGAAAATTAGATTAAGGTGGTCACAGACACAGGAGTCTCACAGAAGCAAACAGAAATCTTCTCTGTAGGGACTCACCTCTATTCCAGGCCTCAAAGAGTTTCCATAGAAATATGAGTTTGCAATCAAACACCATGAAACCCGAAAGTAAAGGACATATCATGAGCGACAGCCAGTACTTATCAGACCCTCAAAGATGGAAGACGTGGAATATAGATCACATACACTGAAATATATGCATAGAAATAGCAGGATGAGTTAAGGTATAGAGCAAGAACCATTAAAAAGTAACCAAACAAGCCAAACATAGGACCTCGTTTCATAAAAAACATAGTAAGTGATATTTTAAAACTTAATCAAGGAACTTCCCTGGCGATCCAGTGGTAAAGAATCCACCTTCCAGTGCAGCAGACCAGGGTTCAATGCTTGGTTGGCAAACTAAGATTCCATCTGCCACAGGGCAACTAGATCCCCTGCAAGTCACAAGGGAAGAGCCTGAGCTCCACAGTGGAGACCAGAGCAGTGCCCTCCCCACTCCAAAAAGAAAAAAAACCCTGGCGATCCAGTGGTAAAGAATCCACCTTCCAGTGCAGCAGACCAGGGTTCAATGCTTGGTTGGCAAACTAAGATTCCATCTGCCACAGGGCAACTAGATCCCCTGCAAGTCACAAGGGAAGAGCCTGAGCTCCACAGTGGAGACCAGAGCAGTGCCCTCCCCACTCCAAAAAGAAAAAAAACTCAATGAAATCAGACAGTAAGGTGATACTAATAAAAACATGTGGTAGGGTTAGTGGGATTAAAATATTTGAGAGCAGTAAGATACATATTAAGACTTTATTCCAACAAAGTTTTAAGGGAAAAAGACAAATGCCTTAGACAAATAATACTTCACAGTATCTGAACTCAGAAAGAATACAAAACCCAAATTGTCTCATAATCAGTTAAGGAAATTGAATTGGGACTTCAAAATATGCCAATATATCCATCAATCAACGCCTCTAGGCCCAGGTGGCTTTTCTGGCTGTTTAAAATATTTAAGGAAGAAATAGATCTAATTTTACACAGATGCTGCCAGAGATGCAGATAATATCCTGCAACTCATTTTGTGAAGCTACCATAATCCTGATACCCAAACCCAATAAGAACAGCATAAAAAAAAAAAAAAAAAAAGTCTAGCTTACCACACTGATGAACACAGATTTAAAATATCCTAAACAAAATATAAACACACAAAGTTCAGAAACAAATTTGAAAGACAAACAAAAGGACGTTATGACCAAGTCGGGCTTATACAAAGAAAGAAAGGTTGACTTAACATTCAAATAAAAATTAAGTAATTAATTTTACCATACCAAGAGATTAAGGAAAAAAATCATATGGCCCTTCAATAGATTTATAAAAACCCACATTTTACAAAATTAAAATGCATTTGTGATTTTTTTCAAGTCATATAGTAAAATAGCCTGAAAGTTCCTATAGCAAGTTTTGTGTGTAATGTTGAAATGCTATATTCATTCCCTGTAAGATTAGATAAAAATAAGGATGTAAAAGTAGAAAAGAAGGATGCTTGCTGTCATCCCTTTTATTTAACATTTTTCTAAGTGCTCCAACAGTGCAGTTGGCAGAGATGAATGAATAAATGAAATGGCAGGAGAAAATTGTAGCAGACCAAAATTTGCCATCCCCAAAATGTGTCCCTTTGACATGAGGATTAATTGGGCTAATTATTTTTAAGGAACAGAAAACTCAGAAAGTTTCTCTTGTTACTTTCCCCTTAGCTGCCTAAGGAATTTAGATAAAGGGCCTGTTCCCATATTTTGTTAAAAATATATATATAGACAAGGTGTGGTGGGGGAAACTTGGCAGGGCCTAGAGGGCAGGGTCCTCTCTGTGTCTCATTGTCTCGGTAGGCCCAGCAAACATTTGTTTATCAAACATTTGCTTTTCAATCTTCATTTCCTTCCTCCCCCAACCCCCTTTATAAAAAATTATTTATTTTTGGTTGCACGGTCTTCAGTGCTGTTCTCAGGCTTTCTCCAGTTGCGGCAAGCGGGAATACTCTTTGTTGCAATGCTCAGGTTTCTTACTGTAGTGGCTTATCTTGTTGCAGAGCACAGGCTCCAGGGCCCTCAGGCTTCAGTACATCAGCACACAGGCTTAATAGCTGCAGTGTAGCTTCAGAGCACGCCGGCTCCAGTAGTTGTGGCTCAGGGGCTTACTTGCTCCAAGGCATGTGGGATCTTCCCGATCCAGGGAACCTGTGTTCCCTGCATTGGCCGGCAGATTCCTATCTACTATGTCACCTGGGAAGTTCCCACTTCCTCCCCTTTGAAGTCCCAAACTAGAGAATTTGTGTGCCACAACAAAAGATCCGGCATGTTGCAATAAGACCTGATGCAGCCAAATACATAAATAACAATGTTTCTTTATGGAAATATACCACAATGAAAGACAAGATGATAGTTATAAAGACTAAAAGAATCTCAAGGTCCTCACTAAGATGAAAATACAATAATGGGAAATGATGAATTTCCCCATCATGTAGGAGAGGGACGCTCAGTTTCTGACAGATAGAAATGTCCCCGTCATTAGAGAAGTTATTCCACTGAGGATCCTAGACTGCTCCCTGGGATTTACTACAGACCTGATGAACTTTCTGTTGAGACTCCCTGACCTCCTTCTGTCGAACTGCATGCTCACCAAGCAAACTGCATCACTTGCCCAGTTGTGCTAGATACCCGACTAGACGTTTTCAGTCTCTGGAAAGTTCTGTCACCATCAAGTGGTCAATTTAAAGTGAGCATGAACAATCGAGGACCTGATCCCTTTTTGGTGACCTGAAGATCAAGGACTCAGATCTTGAAAGCTAAAAAATGCTGGCTGGCAATCCACGAAGAGCCCCATACTGGGCACTCCCAGGATATCAAGTTGCTTTCGCCCCTTGACAGCACTCAAAACTCACCTGGTACATTCCTTTGATAGTACCTATGGCATCGGCCAGCTGCTGATTGTAGCATTTTCGTAAGCTCTCTTCATTCTGCAAATGAAAAATAAATATAAAGAGTACCACAATGTATTTCCAAATATAATTATCACACTTACAAGGGGCAGAGGGTTGGGGAGGACTAAGTATCCACCATTCAAATCATCACATTCTCTTGAAACCTCACTATAAAATCATCTCCCTTACACTTCCACCTAAAACAACACATTCCATTTTCACTTACACTTAACCAAAGCAATAGAGAGTGTGTATGGATAAAAAAACACAGTTAATGTGACCGTGTTCTCTCATTTTCATATCACAGATTTTTAGTGTCTTAGTTGTTGTAGTTACTTAGATCCTAAGTCCTTTCTGACTCTTTTGCAACCACATGGACTGTAGCCTGCCAGGCTCCTCTGTCCATGGGATTCTCCAGGCAAGGAGAATGGAGTGGGTTACCATTTCCTACTCCAGGGGAATCTTTCTCACCCAGGCATGCAACCCGCATCTTCCTGCATCTCCTGAATTGGCAGGCAGATTCTTTACTACTGAGCCACCTGAGAAGCCCCCATATATACACTACTCTGTATATCTAATCACTAATGAGAACCTCCTGTATAGCACAGGCAACTCAAAGTTCAGTGATGACCTAAATGGGAAGGAAATCTGCAAAAGGGAATATATGTGTATGTGTATATATATACTTAAGTGACTCACTTTGCTGCACAGCAGAAACTAACACAGCATTGTTAAGCAACTATACTCCAATAAAAATTTAATTAGAAAATAATTAAATAAAATAGTGAAGTATATTTGGAATCCATATCCTCTTCTGGTCTTGGTTCTTTTTCGATGAATCATGCTCATGAAAAGAAATCTAGGGCCACTAATCCACAAACTAGAGTCATTTTCTGATTCAGTTCAGTTTAGTTCAGTTCAGTCGTGTCTGACTCTTTGGGACCCCATGAATCGCAAGCACGCCAAGCCTCCCTGTCCATCACCAACTCCCGGAGTCCATCCAAACTCATGTGCATTGAGTCGGGATGCCATCCAGCCATTTCATCCTCTGTTGTCCCCTTCTCCTCCTGCCCCCAATCCTTCCCAGCATCAGAGTCTTTTCCAATGAGTCAACTCTTCGCATGAGGTGGCCAAAGTATTGGAGTTTCAGCCTCAGCATCAGTCTTTCCAATGAACACCCAGGACTGGTCTCCTTTAGGATGGACTGGTTGGATCTCCTTGCAGTCCAAGGGACTCTCAAGAGTCTTCTCCAATACCACAGTTCAAAAGCATCAATTCTTTGGCGCTCAGCTTTCTTCACAGTCCAACTGTCACATCCATACATGACCACTGGAAAAACCATAGCCTTGACTAGATGGACCTTTGTTGGCAAAGTAATATCTCTACTTTTGAATATGCTATCTAGGTTGGTCATAACATTCCTTCCAAGGAGTAAGCATCTTTTTTAATTTCATGGCTGCAGTCACCATCTGCAGTGATTTTGGAGCCCAAGAAAATAGTCTGACACTGTTTCCACTGTTTCCCCATCTATTTCCCATGAAGTGATGGGACCGGATGCCATGATCTTCGTTTTCTGAATGTTGAGCTTTAAGCCAACTTTTTCACTCTCCTCTTTCACTTTCATCAAGAGGCTCTTTAGTTTTTCTCCACTTTCTGCCATGAGGGTAGTGTCATCTGCATATCTGAGGTTATTGATATTTCTCCTGGCAATCTTGATTCCAGCTTGTGCTTCTTCCAGTCCAGCATTTCTCATGATGTATTCTGCATAGAAGTTAAATAAGCAGGGTGACAATATACAGCCTTAACATACTCCTTTTCCTATTTGGAACCAGTCTGTTGTTCCATGTCCAGTTCTAACTGTTGCTTCCTGACCTGCATATAGGTTTCTCAAGAGGCAGGTCAGGTGGTCTGATATTCCCATCTCTTTCAGAATTTTCCACAGTTTATTGTGATCCACACAGTCAAAGGCTTTGGCATAGTCAATAAGGCAGAAATAGATTTTCTGATTAATCAAATTATTTAATCCTATCTGTTATCCATAAAAATGAAAGGTAGAAAATCTTTAAAAAATACTCTTGATTCTATTATCAATTTTGCTTCCAACATGGAGTGTAATCAGTGGGCTTCAGAATCAGACTGATTCTGGATTTCAGTGTCACTGTGCAACTTACCATCTTTCTGACTTTAAGCAAGGACTTAACCTGCCTGATTTTAAGCACGCTTACATTTTAAGCAAGTTTCCTTATTTGTAAGGTAGGGATAACAGGATTTCCACTTAAGGATTGTTGGGGGACTTAAAAAGGAAATGCATTAAAAGTTACTCTGGAGACTTCCCTGGTGGTCCAGTGTTTAAAACTTCACCTTAAATGTAAGGGGTGTGAGTTCGATCCCTGATCAGAGAGCTAAGATCCCATATGTCTTGGGGCCAACCCTCTTCCCCTCAAGAAACAGAAGCAATATTGTAATAAATTCAATAGAGACTTTAAAAATGGTCCATATTTTTAAAAATACTTTAAAAAATGGTGGGGCCAACAACACGTGGGTATTTTGTTTTATAGCAGAAAAGCAACACTAATGCCCATTTTTAATGACAGATAAATATGCTAACATGATCAAAGGTTTTGGGGAATTCCTCAGAACCGCAGGGTTTTCATGTCTTTGGCTTCTACAGAGCCATTAAAGCACAAATAAGATCATATAAAATTACAGTTAAAGGCTGGAACTCAAGCATGAAACTGTCTGACCTAGAACCTAAACCCCGGTGGTTTCTTACCCAGTGACACTGAGCAGGTGAATTAACCTTTCTGTGCCTTGGTTTTCTCATTTGTATCTGTATCATACAGATCTCATCTGTATAATAATTGTATGTACTTCATCAGGTTAGTTGCGAGGCTTAAGTGACTTTGTATACAGACTACACACGAGCGTTCCTGCACATAGTAAAGTTTAAGCCAGGACAGGTGGCACGCAGCTTTATGTGGCTATCATGTGCTGTGCTTAGTCACTCAGTCCTGTCCGACTCTTTGTGACCCTATCGACTGTAGGCCACCAGGCTCCTCTGTCCATGGGGATTCTCCAGGCAAGAATCCTGGAGTGGGTTACCATTTCCTTCTCCAGGGGATCTTCCCAACCCAGGGATGGAACACAGGTCTCCCACATTTCAGGCAGATTCTTAACCATCTGAGCCACCAGGGAGGCCCTGTAACTATTATCAGAGACNATTCTCCAGGCAAGAATCCTGGAGTGGGTTACCATTTCCTTCTCCAGGGGATCTTCCCAACCCAGGGATGGAACACAGGTCTCCCACATTTCAGGCAGATTCTTAACCATCTGAGCCACCAGGGAGGCCCTGTAACTATTATCAGAGACCATATATGCAAGTTAAATTACCCTCATAAGTTGCCAAGCTAAAAACTGTAGTGCCTACACAACCAAACACAGAACTAATCCACAAAATTAATTACTTTTAAAACAGAGGAAATGAGAGAACTTCTACCTGTTGGTAATGTTTTTCAATGGTCACGATCCTGTCATGTAGAGAGGTGAAGAGTCTGTAAGATTACTCTTTAAGACGGTCCTCAAACTTCAGTTGAATCAATTGCTTGAGGAACCCAAAATCCACCTGAAGGGATTTAGTAATCTAAAAGTGGAAAAACATAGGTCATTATAGAGCTTAAGGGCACTTTGTGTAAAGATTCCAACACCTGGCCTGGTTCTGGGCAGATAACTTGGGCGCCTGGTCAGGGGCCTGTCCTGAATCCAAGATTACATCTCCAGAGTCGTGTACATTGGGGAACTCCAGTTAATCTGCAGAACTAACACATGCTGATGGAGAAAGGGAGAGGAGGCTCCCAGCAGTTTCCTCCCATAGTAGTATTAGTTGCTCAGTCACATCTGACTCTTTGCAACCCTATGGACTGTAACCCGCCAGGCTCCTCTGCCCATGGAATTCTCAGGCAAGAATACTGGAGTGGGT
This sequence comes from Oreotragus oreotragus, assembly GCA_006410675.1. Classification (NCBI taxonomy): domain Eukaryota; kingdom Metazoa; phylum Chordata; class Mammalia; order Artiodactyla; family Bovidae; genus Oreotragus; species Oreotragus oreotragus. Next base: position 222,653 of record SJYX01021716.1, read on the forward strand.
TGCCATTCCCTTCTCCAGGGGAACCTTCCCGACCCAGGGATTGAAAAACCCAGGTCTCCCATGTTGCAGGCAGATTCTTTACCATCTGAGCCACCAGGGAGAATAAGTTATCCCTTGGGACTTCACTGGCAGTCCAGTGGTTAAGAGTTCACACTCCCACTGCAGGAGCTACTGGTTCTATCCCTGGTCTGGGAAATAAGAACCCCCGTGCCACAGAATGCAATAAAAAAGAAAAAAAAAAGACAATACATTGGGAAGTGTGTGGGAAAAGAGACACCCTCCAAAGTAGGAGTGTAATTGGTATAATTTCTATGCAGGGCAATTTGGTTACATCCTCCAAAATGACTAATGCATGCATCCTCTGACTCAAGACGTTTCACTTTTAAGAATTTACACCCCAGATTTACTGGCATGTGAGTATGTACAGAATTATTCATCATGATAAGAGATCTGAAATGACCAAAACGTCCATCAGGAGGAGATAGCTAAATAAATGATGCCAGTTTGTGGTATGATGTACTTGTAAAATCGATGAAGAAGCTCTTTACGCACCAATGTATATAACTGATTTCCAAGTTATGTTACTAACTGAGAAAACAGAAGCAAAATACTATTTACAGTAGTATACCACCCTATGTCACTGTTTTATTGGTTAGGACTTTTAATAATAACTCTTAATATCCGATGTCTATGAAATGTTCTGTTTCTTTACAATCATAAAAAGCACCAAGGCTTTGCTGTATAGAAGAAAGAAACACGGGCTCCCCTGGTGGTTCAGTGGTAAAGAATCTGCCCTGCAATACAGGGGACTAGGGTTCAATCCCTGGTTGGGAAACTAAGCTCCTACATGCCTTGGGGCACCCACAAGACCAGCCCAACGAATGCAGCCAGATAAACCTTTAAAAAAAAAAAAAGAAGAAGAAGAAAGAAACACAAATTGAAAATCAACTATACTTCAATAAAATTTTATTTATTTATTTTTTACTTATTTTATTTTTTAAAAAAACTTATTTGGCTGCACTGGGTCTTTAGTTGCGGCACGTGGGATCTAGTTCCCTGATCAGGGATCGAACTTGGACCTTCTGCATTGGGAGCCTGGAGTCCCAGCCACTGGACCACCACAGAAACACCACTTCAATAAAATTTTAAAAAGTTTTTTTAAAGTCCCAAAGGAACTATGATAGAATATTGAGATTTGGGGCTTCCCAGGTGGCACTAGTGGTAAAGAACTGGCCTGCCAATGCAGGAGACATTAAGAAATGAGGGTTTGATCCCTGGGTCAGGAAGTTCCCTTGGAGGAGGGCATGGCAACCCACACTTGTATTCTTGCCCGGAGAATCCCATAAACAGAGGAGTCTGGCAAGCTACAGAGTTGCTCACACAGGGGATTGCACAGAATGAGACATGACTGAAGCGACTTAGCATGGACATATGCATCAAGATTTGACAAAGGTGTATGGTGGTATAGGGGAGCAAAATGTGCCATCACAAACGGTTTCTTTGGCAAGAATATTTAGGCTGATTATTTTTAAGGACCCAAAGACTCAGGAAGAATCCATAAACTTTCCCTTAACTTCCTAAAAGAATGAGATGGAGGACCTGCTTCAGGAAGGGAGTTAGCATCCTAGAGACCTGTATTATAACATGAACTAGGTATGCAGACAGAGGATGAGATGGTTGGATGGCATCACTGATTCAGTGGACATGAACTTGGGCAAACTCTGGGAGACAGTGAAGGACAGGGAAGCCTGGCGTGCTGCAGTCCATGGGGTCAAGAACAGCTGGACACAACTTGGCAACTGACAAACAACAGGTGTGTAGACAGATAGGAACCCAGCAAACTGTGCTAAAGTTTCTCTCTGTGTCCCACTATCTCTGCAGGCCCAGCAAACGCTAGTTTACAGACATTTGCTTTTCCATCTTCATGTGAATTGCCTTCCTCTCCTTGAAGCCCCATACCATTACCTTCAACAACCTCTTCTGTATTTACCTGAAGGTGAGACCTTTGGTTATTTAGACAACTTACTCAGTTTTCCTAGGTCTCCCCCATGTATATGGTATTTAAGTTTTTGTTGGATTTTCTTTTAATCTGTCTCATGTCAATTTAATTTTTAGCTTAGCCAGAAGAATTTAGAGGGAGAGAATAAATTTTCTTCCTCCTTGACAATGGGTGACACAGTTATTCATTATATTATTCTCAACATTTTTCTATATGCCAAAAATACTTTATAAAATTTTTAAAGTATCCTAAACAGAAAACGTTCACAGATGGCAAAAGAATTACAGAGAGAGTAAGAAAACATTTCACTAAACAAGTTAACATAAGGACTTCCCTGGTGGCCCAGAGGTTAGGACTCTAGCTTCCACTGTCAGAATCCAGGCTTAATCTCTCTCTGGTCAGGGAACCAAGATTCTGCAAGCCATGCAGTGCAGGAAGAAAAAAAAGTTTACATGAGATAAATAGGATGCAAATAGAAGTAGTGTGTGCATGCTAAGTTGCTTCAGTTGTGTCTGACTCTTTGCACCCCTGTGAACTGTAGCCCGCCAGGCCCCTTTGTCCATGGGCTTCTCCAGGGAAAAGCACTGGAGTGGGTTACCATTACCTCCTCCAGGGTATCTTCTCAACGCAGGGATAGAGCACACATCTCTTATGTCTCCTGCGTAGGCAGGCAGGTCCTTTACCACTAGGGCCACCTGGGAAGCCCCAAATAGAAGGAGCGTGTATGCTGTACACTCAGTCACTTCAGTTGTCTCCGACTCTTTGCGACCCGATGGACTGTAACCTGCTAGGCTCCTCTGTCCATGGGATTCTCCAGACAAGAACACTGGAGTGGGAGCCATGCCCTGAAGTAGTTGTTTATACTAATAATTAAAACACACACATACACACACAACTGTTATCCACCTCAGTTTATAGAAGATGCTAATATTTTTTAAATGTTAATCATTTCACTTTTGTCAAGGAAAGAAACATGAAGGCAAATAATACAAATTATCTCAGGAGTTTCTAAATAAATCCAGATTTACCTGCACTAGATTTTGTGTAGCTAAGCTCAACTCTTTCAATGGCAGAATCTCACTGGAATCTGTTTGAGTGGCATGGTCTGTGCTGAAAAAGCCAACCTTCAAATCATCTGAAATGGTAAATCTGAAAAATAAAAGAGGGGTGGGAGATTAAATGTGCTTTATATAATAGATATTGGAGAAGGCAATGGCACCCCATTCCAGTACTCTTGCCTGGAAAATCCCATGGACAGAGGAGCCTGGTGGGCTGCCATCCATGGGGTCGCTAAGAGTTGGACACGACTGAGTGACTTCACTTTCACTTTTCACTTTCATGCATTGGAGAAGGAAATGGCAACCCACTCCAGTGTTCTTGCCTGGAAAATCCCAGGGATGGTGGAGCTTGATGGGCTGCCATCTATGGGGTCGCACAGAGTCGGACACGACTGAAGCGACTTAGCAGCAGCATAATAGATATTACCTTAAAGATATATTTAGTGATATATATTTGGAGAAGGCAATGGCAACCCACTCCAGTACTCTTGCCTGGAAAATCCCATGGATGGAGGAGCCTGGTAGCTGTCTCTTATACACATCTAGATGTGTATAAGAGACAGCATCTGACTCTTTGCAACCCTATGGACTGTAGCCCACAAGGCTCCTCTGTCCATGGGATTTTTCAGACAAGAATACCAGNCTGGTAGGCTGCAGTCCATGGGGTTGTGAGGGTCGGACACGACTTCACTTTCACTTTTCACTTTCATGCATTGGAGAAGGAAATGGCAACCCACTCCAGTGTTCATGCCTGGAGAATCCCACGGACGGGGGAGCCTGGTGGGCTGCTGTCTCTGGGGTCGCATAGAGTCGGACATGACTGAAGCAACTTAGCAGCAGCAGCAGTGATATATATTTACACATATTTTGTGTAAATCATATTTTAAAGATTCAAAGGATTGGTGAAATGAGAAAACCACTTAATTATCTACTCATGATTTTGGGTTTCCTTTAGGTCTCTGTTGGATTATCAGATTTTCTGAACTATTTCACATTGCTACACTGATTTGACTGCCATTTTCTGAGACATGACCAATTTATGAGCCTCCTTTTAAAATCTCATCCACTGTTTTATGTATGCTGCTGCTTGAGGTCATTGTAAATCATGCGTGGGCATAGCAGGCAAAATTCCTTTTAGATAGAGGTTCTGAAAATGTGGTCTGAGAACTCCTGGAGTTTGCAGAACACTCAGGTCAAAATTATTTTCATAATATTATTAAGATTGGATTTATCTTTTCTCCTATCATTTTCTCACAAGTGTTCACTGGAGTTCCAGAGGCTATAGGTTACGTGCCTGGATGACAGATGAATGCAGAAGCAGAGAGGAGAATTCAGCTATTTTCCACTAACCCGGGCATTGAAAAGATTTGCAAAAATGTAAATGATACTATTCTCATTAAAGATTCTGTCTTGAAAAGAGCTCAGTTTTCTTTAAAATATATTACTTATACAGAATTGGTTTATCATTATTTTAAATGTTTCTCCTTTAAAATTTCTAATATGGTAACTATGAATAAGTAAAACATAAACTAAAGATCTTTGAGGGCCTCAATAATTTTTAAGACTGTAAAGAGATCCCGAAACCAAAAAATAAAAAAAAATTGAGAACTACTTCTTTAAGATAATCACACCACTCTATTATATTTCGTTTTAAATTCAGTTCTCCCCTCCCAAAATCAAAGTGAAAAGAAGTATTTTGTAAAATCCTCCTACAGACTTTTAATGACGGACATCTCAAACCATAACAAGAAGGCCAAGTTTCTGGATGTCCTTTGTTTGTCAATTTGACCAAACTTACCACAAGCATTGGTTTCTAAAATGTCAGCTAAAAAAAGAGAGCCATGAACGCCTAAGGAACATTCCCAGGCTTTTCAATGCAGCCTCCGTAGAGAGAATATCCATGTATCTACCCTCCCTTGTCTGCTGACCAGGTGGAGCAGATCGTGATGGGGGGTACCCCCATGGAAATCTCCCTCTTTTTACTGCTGGCAGAGCCTCAGACTTATCTCCTACAGAACTCAGGGAAGGGTGAGAAAATTCCTAGTATCAAGGGCAACACTTGTGTGGTCTCAGCCCACCATAGTGATCCCAATCTTCTGGAGAGGTATTTTAGGAGTGGGAGTGGGACTTGGTTCTGAGGAGTGTGATAGGAGAAAAGGCCTGTCGGGAGCATGTAAAGCTTTTTACACAGAAGCACCAAGGGAGAGGTCCCGTCTGTGACTCTGGACACTGTCATGTGTGGAAGTGAGGCCAGGAACTGGCACCGTTGTCTGATGACCACAAGGGGGTCAGCCAGAGGGCAAAGCCAGTGCACAGATGATACACTTGTAAAAAGACGGACACAGGCACTTTCTTGGCGGTCCCGTGGTTAAAACCCCGGGCTTCCAATGCAAGGGGAGTAGCCTCGATCTCTGGTTGGGAAACTAAGATCCTGCATGCCTAGTGGTGGGACTGAAAACAAAACAAAGCAACTTGGTTGGGAGACTGAATAAATTGAACAAATATGTAAATGTACTGAAGATGACAGAAGTCAAGTTCTCCAGTCCCAGAAATGAAATTTACAAACATAAAAAAGAAGTAGAATAGGATATACCCTGAGACATTGTAATGGAACTGGAAGTTTGGGTGTGAAGGCATGGTTTTATAATTATGTGCATAGATAAACAGTGATAGGTACAAATATGTGCATACGTACGTGTGCACATACTGATGGACATTTGTTTCTAGTTCTGTCCAGTGTGAGAACCTAGAGGCAATGACACCCCAGTAGCAATGAACACACCAAAAATACAGATGTTGATTTTTAAAATACCTTTCTGCATTAAAAGGAACTAGGGCTTCTTGGGAAAATGGCTGGTTTCAAAGCTGGGAGAACAAAAACATAAAATGAGCCTGGAACATTTTGTTATTCCAAAAAGTTGGGAAAGAGTGAGAAAAAAATGATAGAGACAGAAACTAGACTGAAGATATTCCCACTGGCCATATCTGGGACAATTTGAGCATCAAAATAAATGATGAAAGTATCAGATTACAGCCTATTGAATAAAACAGGAATCTAGCAGTTCAAATGAGAATGAGACGCGCTAGTAAACGTAGAAAAGAATGGTGAAAATAGAGAATCACCAGTGGGCAGCCACTACAGAGGTGATGGAGTAGGGTGGAAGTTATCAATGGCAGCTAGGGTTAAGCTTAGCTAAAAGGCTACAGCTCGTCAGTGGAAGTTTGATTAGGAAAAGGAAATTTTGTTGAAAAATTGAACAACACTACTATATAATCCTCGGAGAAGGCTTATGGCACTCCACTCCAGTACTCTTGTCTGGAAAATCCCATGAACGGAGGAGCCTGACAGGCTGCAGTCCATGGGGTCGCTGAGAGTCAGACACGACTGAGTGACTTCACTTTCACTTTTCACTTTCATGCACTGGAGAAGGAAATGGCAACCCACTCCAGTGTTCTTGCCTGGAGAATCCCAGGGACGGGGGAGCCTGATGGGCTGCCGTCTATGGGGTCGCACAGAGTCGGACATGACTGAAGCGACTTAGCAGCACCAGCAGCGCTATATAATCCAGCAGTCTCACTTCTGAGTATATATCCAAAGGAAACAAAACCACTATCCCAAAGAGCTACCTGCATGCTCACATTCACTGTGACATTATTCACAATAGCCAGGGGTCCACTGACAGATGAATGAATAAGGAAAATGTAGTGGGCTTCCCTGGTGGTCCAGTGGATAAGACTCCATGATCCCAAGGCAGGGGGCCAGGGTTCAATCCCTGATCAGGGAACTAGGGAACATGATTCCCACATGCCACAAGTGAAAGATCTCATATGCCTCAACTATAGATCCCTCAGGCCTCAGTGAAGATCGAAGATCCCACGAGCCTCAGCTAAGTCCTGGTGCAAGCAAATAGACAGATAAATAAAAAATAAACATAAAAAAATAGAAAATGTAGTGTGTGTATATGTGTACACAATGAAAAGTCATGAAAAAAGAAAATGAATTCCTGTTATTTGCAATAACACAGATGAACCTTGAGGCCAACACATAAGTGAAATTAGGCAGACTGAAAAAGACAACTGTTTGATTGCACTTATATGTGGAATCTAAAAAAGTCAAACTCATAGAAACAGAGTACAGAGGCAGTTGCCACAGGCTGAGGGTAAAGGAAATGGGGGGATATTAGTCAGAGGGTAAAAACTTTCAGTTATAAGATGAATGAGCACTGGGATATAATGTACAGCATGATGATTGCAGTTAATAATACTGTATTGTACACTTGAAAGTTGCTAAGAGAGTCAATTTGAAATGTTTTCATACATACAAAAGTAACTATGTGAGATGATGCGTCAACTAACCTTATTGTGATAATTATTTACAATATAAAAATGTGCCAAATCATCACACTGTACACCTCAAACTTACAGTGTTCTGCATCAGTTATATCTCAGTAAAGTTGGAGGCGGGGAGGAAAAGGAAATTTTGTAATACGTAGGCCCTATAGGTCGTGCTAATGGTAAAGAACCTGCCTGCCAATGTTGGAGATGTGAGACATAGGTTCGATATCTGGGTCCGGAAGATCCCCTGGAAGAGGGCAGGACAGCCCACTCCAGTACTCTTGCCTGGAGAATCCCATGGACGGAGGAGTGTGGCGGGCTACAGTCCACAGGGTCACTAAGAGTCAGACACAACTGAAGCAACTTACCACACATGCACACACTCCCTACAAACAAAATAGTAATTTATTACAAAGGGAAGAAGGGTGAATTTATGGCAGACCTGGGAGACACCAACCCAGCAAGGCCAAGGTTAAAGCACCGATGAGGGAATAGACTGAATGACACGCACTGGCTCAACTGATGCCCTGAGAATACGCAGCTTCACTTCTGTGGCATTCCTGCCGAGAACGCACGGCCTGAGTCTGGTTATAAGGAAACAGAAGACGGACCCAGGTGGCGCTGGTCATGCCACAGAAGGTCTGTACTTTTAAAAAAAAGTGTCAAGGACATGAACGGTGGGGAAAGGCTGAGGAACTCTTCCTGCCGGACGCGTCTGAGGTGACAGGATAGCTAAAGACAACGCACACTGCTAGATAGGATCCTGGACCAGAAAGGGAACAAAAGTCATTGCTGGTACTCTTGGCCCAGCTTGAAAGGAGGCTGCGATAGGGCTATGCAGTGTGGATCTGCTGATTTGAGAGTCATGCAGGAAAAAGTATCCATTTTAGGAAAAACACACTTGAATGCTTAGGAAATTCACACTTAATGGCAAACATGTCTGTAACAGGCTCTCAGAAGGTTCTAAAAAGACTGATGATAATCAATGTCTGGGTGAGTGTGTGTGTGAGTGTGTGTGTGTGTGTACACAGAGGTGGGGATGAGGAGGAAGAAGAGAGAAACATGGGAAAATGTTGGGAACTGAGTCTAGGTGAAGAGTTCTTAGTTCTGTTCTGTCAACTTTTCTGTATATTTGAAATTATATCAAAGTGAACTACTTTTTAAAAGTCAGAGGCAACCTTCAAGCAAGCTCAGAGTCTGCCAATTTCAATCAGTAAGAACTGTCAGTATTTTAGGCATAAATCTCTAGAAACTCTTATCAATGGAGAAGGCATGAGCTTAAATCAGCATTACAACCATCCCCCTGTTTATTGTGCTTCTTCTGGAACTTTCCATAACTGGCTCCCAACATCTGTTTTTGTCTTTAGGTAGAGATTCTATTTAAGGTAGTGGTTTGAACCATTTCAAGGAGTTACTCCGTTTTCCTGGGTATCTCCCTTGTATACAGGAGTAATAGATGTTATTAAACTTCTGTCGTTTTTTTCTCCAGTTAATCTGTCTTTTATTATGGGGGGAGGGGGGGTCTCAGCCAAGAATGCAGAAATGGTGAGAGAGATATTCTTCTTCTCCTTCACTCAGCACATGGGACCATCTTTCCCACAGCCGCAGGTCCAAGAGTCTTGGTAAAAATGCAAGAGGCGCCTCTCACTATTACACCTAATAACCCACCCCTGAAATCATTGCTTCCTTTCCCAGGAACTTTATGACCTACTGGCTTGGAGGTCTTAGTTCCCAAAGGGAGATTGCTTGTACAGGGAAGCACAACAGTGGTTCTACTGAATTAGACGAGAGTGAATTGAACTGGCGCCTGGCCACTGTGTGATCCCTACACCACTAAACCAAAGGCAGAGAAAGGGGGCACACTACTGGTTGAAGTGATTAACTCTGATCATCAAGAAAGCAGGTTGTTGGTACACAGTGGAGTCAAGGACTACGTCTGGAACTCAAGAGATTCTCTGAAGTGACTCTGAGCATTTCCACATTCAATAGGAAAGATTAATGAAAAAATACAACCAACTCCCCCAAAAAGGCAGGACTTTTGAGGGCTCAGAACCTTCAGGAATGACTATTTGGATTTCCCAGCTACATAAAGAACCTTGGCCTGTATCTTTCACCAAGTTTACCATGCCACACAAGTCATGCCCATGGACCAGCTCTGGCCGGCACCCTCTGGCAAGTGTCTCTACCACCAGCCACATCCTCTCCCAAGAGGTCTTAATCTCAGCGTTTGGTGGGAGTGGGGGACCTTTTAAATTCTTAGTTCTGTCCACATTTACTCTTCTCTGCCCTCGGGGTTACAGCTACATTTGCTATTGCAATGCTGCTTAGAGGTTTTTTTAAACTGAACTAAAAATCCTTGTTAATATTTAATAAGAAACAAGAAATAGGACTTCCCTGGTGGCACAGTGGATATCTGTCTGCCAATGCAGGGGACATGGGTTCGATCCCTGGTCCGAGAAGATTCCACATGCGGCAGAGCAACTAAGCTCATGTGCCACGACTGCTGAGCCTGTGCTTGAGAGTCCGGGAGCCACAGCTACTGCGCCTGCACGCCTAGACCCCGTGCTCCACTGCAATGAAAAGCCAGTGGATCTCAACCAAGAGTAGCTCCCGCCAACCGCATCTAGACAAAGCAGCGCAAAGCACCCAAGACCCAGCACAGCCAGAAACAAATAAATAACAACATTAAAGAAACAAGAAGTATCTGTTCCTTGTTCAAACACTGGTGAGGTTTCTACCTCCTGTTTGAACCCGGAGTGCTGCATAAATACGATAAATACAAACACCACCTAAACTTAAAACTGTCTCTTTCTGCAGTGCCTCCCACTTAACAGACCTCCGTGATTCATCGTTCCGGCTGAGAAACGCAATTCCTCCCCCTCCCTAGCACCAAGCAGCTTCTATTTATTATTCAGCTTCATCTTTCAATAAGCTTGACCATGTATGTTCTTTCCTTCCTTCCCATTTTAAGCTAAAGATCTAGGGTGGGTGCTAAGTTATGAATGTGAGCAGGCTTTATGATAAATATACAATGTTACGTATCAGTTATATCTCAAAGCTGGAAAAACAATCACCCCCAATACATGTATCTTTAGGATACGATTTAGAGACCTAGAATAGTGTTTTCAGTTATCCTCTCTGGTTCCACAACATTACAGTAATACAGTCTGATATTTTAAAACCAGTTTGAAGAATTTTATAGATACCTCCTCCAGGTGGTAAAAATAAAATTAGTGCCTATTTATTGTGTGAAACAGAAAACCACAGGCTCAAAATGGCATTACTTATTCTAAAGCGCATGATACCAAATCCAGACATAATACCTGACTTAATTTCGGTTTCAACCTTCCCCAGAAATGTTAACCTTAATTAGCCAGCACCAAGATTATCTGTTTTGTGGGCCCTCTCCACTCTGCCCCCAGAGGAAGAAGAGGCAAACTGCATGATAAAACCCCTGCCTTGCCCTTTCCCCTGCAAGGATAAGTCCTGGCCTAAAAACAATGCTTTTTTTTCCTTCTTGCTTTTTTTCCTTTATGCTAACATCTCCCTTGTCCCACCCTTTCCCTTATAAAAGCCTCCCATTTTGTACAGCCCCCTTGGAGCACCCTTATAATTGCTGGATGGGATGCTGTCCAATTCATGAATCACCTAACAAAGCCAATCAGATCTTCAGATCTACTCAGTTGAATTTTGTTTTTTTAACAACTGAATGCTTAACTTGTCCCCTGTGCTTAGTCAAGGCATCTCTCTTAATACACACAATCTCTTCTCAGGTTATCTAACTTTCTTTGTTTTGAGGATATGGAAGCTGAGGCTGAAAGATTGTAAGTAATTCATCTAAAAATCACAAGCCTGTAAATTTCCTGGCGGTTCAGGGGTTAGGACTCTACATTCTCATGGCCAAGGGCACTGGTTTGATCCCTGGTTGGGCAACTAACATACCACAAGCTTCACAGTGCAGCCAAAAAGAAAAAGTCATAAGCCTGAAGTGAGAGTCTTATCCTCCATCCCTTGTGAGAACAGGTCTATGCTCTACTATCCCTAACTGGTCCTAACCTTCTGAATGACTGATTCAGAAAGTTCTGACTCATTCAGAATCCAAGTGAAACATGAAAGTTCATTCTTCAGCTTCCCCTTAAATTCCAAATGTCTCTAATTTTAGATGACAACCCCTCTGCCTAGAATGGAAACCCACATCACAACAAACTAGCTAAGTGGTTCCTACACAGTCCTTATTTATAGCCTCAGCAATCTGATTTCTGAATAATAGCTTGGTTGTTATGCATAAAATACAGTCTCGGAAAAATAGCAATTACAGGTTCTTTTTTTAAATAAATGAGATACAAAATTAACATGTTGTCTTATTACAGAAAACAGTTCCATGAATATTTATTAACAGAAGGCAGTGACACTTCTCACTAAATCTTAGAATAGTCTATCTTAACAAATGCTCATTAATGAATTAGTCAAAGAAAGTGGCATTAAGTGCACTAAATTTTCACAATGGTGTATTGCTCAGTTTAAATTTTTTATTTATTTTCAGCCATACTATTAGGTATGTAGGATCTTAGTTCCTCGATCAGGGATCGAACCTGTACCCACTGCACTGGAAGCTCAGTCTTAACCACAGGACCACTAGGGACATCCTTGCTCAGTTTCAAATAAGGAAAAAAACAAACAAATAACAAAGCACTCTAGCTTCCACTTTTTTCCTCTTGAAAGAACATGTAAGTTTGAGGTGTCCCATGGTTCACACACTTCTTTTCAGTCATTTCCTGGGTGATCTCACCAAGTCTCCCATTTCTAGGTGCATCTGTGTGCCAATTACGCCCACACTGGTATATCCAACCTGGCTGGATCTCTCTTCTGAACCTTAGGCTTGAAGGGTAGCAGAATATAGCGCCCCTAAATATGATGCTTTAGCATAAGGATGGTTTTGAGTCAATTGTTTTGAGAAACTGCAGACACAGGAGAAACCCTGGAAGCAGAGTAGAAGTTATCTGTTTGTAAGAGAAATTTACATTTATAAAGGAAATATAAAGGAAATCTCCACTTACAAGTGTCTTCCTCTCCTACCAGGAAGATGATTCTAATTCACAAGAGAATCTTACTGATGGAGAAGGCACCCATTCAAATTTGCATAACAAAACTTACCCTTACTGCTCTTCTTGGTAACCTCCCATAACTGACTTCCCTCCACTCAACATCTTTTGTCTTTAGCTGAAGATGGTATTCAAGGTGGTGGTTTGGGCCATCTTAGAGTTTTAGTCATTTTTCTTAGGTAACTCCTACGTACACATGATATGCATGTTAATAAAATTTTTAGGTGTCTTAACCAAGAATTGAGACGAATACAGGGTAAATTATTGTTCTTGCCCTAAGGACTCATACAACCAAAAAGCCTAGATGGATGACTAAGAGTTACTTCCAAGATATTATGTCCAAAAGTAAGCTTCTGAGGGACTTCCCTTGTGGTCCAATGGTTAAGATTCTGAGCTCNCTGTCTCTTTCTGCAGTGCCTCCCACTTAACAGACCTCCGTGATTCATCGTTCCGGCTGAGAAACGCAATTCCTCCCCCTCCCTAGCACCAAGCAGCTTCTATTTATTATTCAGCTTCATCTTTCAATAAGCTTGACCATGTATGTTCTTTCCTTCCTTCCCATTTTAAGCTAAAGATCTAGGGTGGGTGCTAAGTTATGAATGTGAGCAGGCTTTATGATAAATATACAATGTTACGTATCAGTTATATCTCAAAGCTGGAAAAACAATCACCCCCAATACATGTATCTTTAGGATACGATTTAGAGACCTAGAATAGTGTTTTCAGTTATCCTCTCTGGTTCCACAACATTACAGTAATACAGTCTGATATTTTAAAACCAGTTTGAAGAATTTTATAGATACCTCCTCCAGGTGGTAAAAATAAAATTAGTGCCTATTTATTGTGTGAAACAGAAAACCACAGGCTCAAAATGGCATTACTTATTCTAAAGCGCATGATACCAAATCCAGACATAATACCTGACTTAATTTCGGTTTCAACCTTCCCCAGAAATGTTAACCTTAATTAGCCAGCACCAAGATTATCTGTTTTGTGGGCCCTCTCCACTCTGCCCCCAGAGGAAGAAGAGGCAAACTGCATGATAAAACCCCTGCCTTGCCCTTTCCCCTGCAAGGATAAGTCCTGGCCTAAAAACAATGCTTTTTTTTCCTTCTTGCTTTTTTTCCTTTATGCTAACATCTCCCTTGTCCCACCCTTTCCCTTATAAAAGCCTCCCATTTTGTACAGCCCCCTTGGAGCACCCTTATAATTGCTGGATGGGATGCTGTCCAATTCATGAATCGCCTAACAAAGCCAATCAGATCTTCAGATCTACTCAGTTGAATTTTGTTTTTTTAACAACTGAATGCTTAACTTGTCCCCTGTGCTTAGTCAAGGCATCTCTCTTAATACACACAATCTCTTCTCAGGTTATCTAACTTTCTTTGTTTTGAGGATATGGAAGCTGAGGCTCAAAGATTGTAAGTAATTCATCTAAAAATCACAAGCCTGTAAATTTCCTGGCGGTTCAGGGGTTAGGACTCTACATTCTCATGGCCAAGGGCACTGGTTTGATCCCTGGTTGGGCAACTAACATACCACAAGCTTCACAGTGCAGCCAAAAAGAAAAAGTCATAAGCCTGAAGTGAGAGTCTTATCCTCCATCCCTTGTGAGAACAGGTCTATGCTCTACTATCCCTAACTGGTCCTAACCTTCTGAATGACTGATTCAGAAAGTTCTGACTCATTCAGAATCCAAGTGAAACATGAAAGTTCATTCTTCAGCTTCCCCTTAAATTCCAAATGTCTCTAATTTTAGATGACAACCCCTCTGCCTAGAATGGAAACCCACATCACAACAAACTAGCTAAGTGGTTCCTACACAGTCCTTATTTATAGCCTCAGCAATCTGATTTCTGAATAATAGCTTGGTTGTTATGCATAAAATACAGTCTCGGAAAAATAGCAATTACAGGTTCTTTTTTTAAATAAATGAGATACAAAATTAACATGTTGTCTTATTACAGAAAACAGTTCCATGAATATTTATTAACAGAAGGCAGTGACACTTCTCACTAAATCTTAGAATAGTCTATCTTAACAAATGCTCATTAATGAATTAGTCAAAGAAAGTGGCATTAAGTGCACTAAACTTTCACAATGGTGTATTGCTCAGTTTAAATTTTTTATTTATTTTCAGCCATACTATTAGGTATGTAGGATCTTAGTTCCTCGATCAGGGATCGAACCTGTACCCACTGCACTGGAAGCTCAGTCTTAACCACAGGACCACTAGGGACATCCTTGCTCAGTTTCAAATAAGGAAAAAAACAAACAAATAACAAAGCACTCTAGCTTCCACTTTTTTCCTCTTGAAAGAACATGTAAGTTTGAGGTGTCCCATGGTTCACACACTTCTTTTCAGTCATTTCCTGGGTGATCTCACCAAGTCTCCCATTTCTAGGTGCATCTGTGTGCCAATTACGCCCACACTGGTATATCCAACCTGGCTGGATCTCTCTTCTGAACCTTAGGCTTGAAGGGTAGCAGAATATAGCGCCCCTAAATATGATGCTTTAGCATAAGGATGGTTTTGAGTCAATCGTTTTGAGAAACTGCAGACACAGGAGAAACCCTGGAAGCAGAGTAGAAGTTATCTGTTTGTAAGAGAAATTTACATTTATAAAGGAAATATAAAGGAAATCTCCACTTACAAGTGTCTTCCTCTCCTACCAGGAAGATGATTCTAATTCACAAGAGAATCTTACTGATGGAGAAGGCACCCATTCAAATTTGCATAACAAAACTTACCCTTACTGCTCTTCTTGGTAACCTCCCATAACTGACTTCCCTCCACTCAACATCTTTTGTCTTTAGCTGAAGATGGTATTCAAGGTGGTGGTTTGGGCCATCTTAGAGTTTTAGTCATTTTTCTTAGGTAACTCCTACGTACACATGATATGCATGTTAATAAAATTTTTAGGTGTCTTAACCAAGAATTGAGACGAATACAGGGTAAATTATTGTTCTTGCCCTAAGGACTCATACAACCAAAAAGCCTAGATGGATGACTAAGAGTTACTTCCAAGATATTATGTCCAAAAGTAAGCTTCTGAGGGACTTCCCTTGTGGTCCAATGGTTAAGATTCTGAGCTTCCAATGCAGGGGGCACAGGTTCGAGCCCTGCTCAGGGAAATAGATCCTGCATGCCACAACTAAGCCCTGGTGCAGCCAAATTAGGGGGAAAAAAAGTAAGCTTATGATATTCCCCACAAAGCTATTAATCTCAATCTTCTTCATCCCAGCTCATGGCACTTCCATCCTTCTAGTAAGTCAGTTCAAAAAACCAGAATCTTACGCACTCTGTGCCTATCAGTTCTACTTTCAACATAAATCTAGAATCTGACTAGTCTCACGACCTCCAACCACTGCTACCATCACAGTCATTTTCCACGAGGCTTATTGTCGTAGTCCCCTACCTGGTTTTCCTCTTTCTGCCCCTGTCCTCACTCAGTTGTGTCTGACTCGGCCACCCCATGGGCTACAGCACACCCATCCTGAAGCCTGCTCAAATGCATGTCCATTGAGTCGGTGATGCCATCCAACCATCTCATCCTCTGTGTCCACTTCTCCTCCCACCTTCAATCTTTCCCAGCATCAGGGTCTTTTCCAGTGAGTTGGTTCTTTGTGTCATGTGGCCAAAGTATTGGAGTTTCAGCTGCAGCATCAGTCCTTCCAGTGAATATTCAGGACTGATTTCCTTTAGGATGGACTGGATGGATCTCCTTGCAGTCCAAGGGACTCTCAAGAGTCTTCTCCAACACCACAGTTCAAAAGCATCAATTCTTCAGTGCTCAGCTTTCTTTATAGTCCAACTCTCACATCCATACATGACTCCTGGAAAAACCGTAGCTTTGACTAGATGGACCTTTGTTGGCAAAGTAATGTCTTTGCTCTTTTAATATGTTATCTAGGTTGGTCGTAGCTTTTCTTCCAAGGAGCAAGTATCTTTAAATTTCATGGCTGCAGTCACCATCTGCAGTGATTTTGGAGCCCAAGAAAACAAAGTCTCTCACTGTTTCCATTGTTTCCCCTCATTAGAGTTTAATATCAAAATGATAGCCAGAATAATTTGGTTGAAAGATAAACCAGATAATGTGATTCCTCTGCTCCATTCCCCTCCTGTCTTCCCTTCTCTGCAGTGTGTTTTATAATTTTACAGATATAGATATGTGCATGCTCAGTTGCTCAGCCGTATCTGCTCTTTGCGACCCCATGGACTGTAGCCTGCCAGGCTCCTCTGTCCATGGAATTTTCCAGGCAAGAATACTGGAGTGGGTTGGCATTTCTTACTCCAGAGAATCTTCCTCAGAGGATTCTTTACCAACTGTACCTCCTGGGAAGCCCTATATGTATGTATACATATATAATATACATATATTGGCCTTCATCCATGCTTCTTTCCTCACAGCAGCCCAAACCCTGGAATTTCCTAAGCGACAAGCACAATGAGAGAATCTTTTATTGTAATATTTGGTCTGCTGTCCTCAGTTTCTGAAATAGGGGAAAATGGTGAACTGGGTGTCTTTGGCTATTCATGAGAAGCCCCTTTCAACCACACCCGATTTTGTGTTAATGAAGTGACTTTTGAAAAGCCCCTAAGGATGGAGGTGTTTGCCAGGGGAACCAACCAGAAGGAGAGGGTTAGAACTTCCAATCCCACCTCCCCCAACCTCACTTCCAGAGAGGGCTGGAGGTTGAATCAATCACAAAAAGTCAATGATTTGGTCAATTTTGCCTGTGTAATGAAGAGTTTGTAAAAATCCCTGAATTATAGGCTTTAGAGAACTTCCAGGTTGGTAAACAAGAATGAATTCATGGGGTGCACCCCAAATTCCACAGGGACAGAATCCTCTGTGCCCCAGACCCTTCTAGACCTCACCCTATGTATCTCTTCCTCTGGCTGCTCATTCATGTCCTTTAATAGTCTTTGTAATAAGCCAGTAGCCAAGTATGTAAACTGGTTTCTTGAGTTCTATGAGCCACTCTAGCAAATTAACTGAACTCGAGGAACCTCTGAGTTAGCCCTGGTTGTCAAAAGCACAGGTGACAACCTGGACTTGAAATTAGCCTCTCAAGAAGGAGGACAGGGACAGTTTTGTGGGGCTGAGCCCTTAACCTGTGAATCTGATACTATCTCCAGTTAAACCGCAGGACATAAGAACAAACTAGTGTTACCAGTGGGGAGAGGGAAAGAGGGAGGGGCAAAATAGGGGTAGGGGATTAAGTAATATAACACAAACTATCCAGTCCCATCACTTCATGGCAAATAGACAGGGAAACAATGCAAACAGTGAGAGATTTTCTTTTTGGGGGGCTCCAAAATCACTGCAGATGGTGACTGCAGCCATGAAACTAAAAGACGCTTGCTCCTCGGAAGAAAAGCTCTGACCAACCTAGACAGCATATTAAAAAGCAAAGACATTACTTTACCACCAAAGATCCCTCTAGTCAAAGCTATGGTTTTTCCAGTAGTCATGTATGGATGTATATATATGGATATAAAGAAAGCTGAGCATCGAAGAATTGATGTTTTTGAACTATGGTGTTATAGAAAACTTGTGAAAGTCCCTTGGACTGCAAGGAGATCCATCTAGTCAATCTTAAAACCATGAAACTAAAAGACGCTTGCTCCTCGGAAGAAAAGCTCTGACCAACCTAGACAGCATATTAAAAAGCAAAGACATTACTTTACCACCAAAGATCCCTCTAGTCAAAGCTATGGTTTTTCCAGTAGTCATGTATGGATGTATATATATGGATATAAAGAAAGCTGAGCATCGAAGAATTGATGTTTTTGAACTATGGTGTTATAGAAAACTTGTGAAAGTCCCTTGGACTGCAAGGAGATCCATCTAGTCAATCTTAAAAATATTCATTCATGCTGAAGCTGAAACTCTAATATTTTGCCCACCTGATGCAAAGAACCAACTCACTGGAAAAGACCCTGATGCTGGGAAAGACTGAAAAAGGGAGGAGAAGGGGATGACAGAGGATGAGATGGTTGGATGGCATCACCGACTCTGTGGACATGAATTTGAGCAAGCTTTGGGAGTTAGTGATGGACAGGGAAGCCTGGTGTGCTACAACCCATGGGGTCACAAAGTGTTGGACATGACTGAGCAACTGGACTGAACTAAGCTACAAAGATATACTATACAACATGGGGAATATAGCCAATATTTTATAATAACTGTAAATGGAGTATAACCTTTAAAAATTAGGAATAACTCTATTGTTCACCTGTGACTTATAATACATAGTATTGTACAGCAACCGTACTTTAAGTAAAATAAATAAGCAAACTACAAGACACACCCAATCACTGTCCGCTGAGAATTANATAACTGTAAATGGAGTATAACCTTTAAAAATTAGGAATAACTCTATTGTTCACCTGTGACTTATAATACATAGTATTGTACAGCAACCGTACTTTAAGTAAAATAAATAAGCAAACTACAAGACACACCCAATCACTGTCCGCTGAGAATTAGAGAATTGCTTGGGGGTGTTGGGAAAACCACATCTGACCACCTCATATAAGGTCAATGCTGCAGTCCTTACAATGATCTAGGTTCCTCACCATAAGCACCATCCATCCTCTTCCCGCTGAGCTCATTCATCACCGCTGCTCTCCCCCATCACTCTTCTCCAGCCATACCAGCCTCATTGCTGGTCCTGCGACACCTGTGCCCACTCTCCTTTACTTCTTGTCCTCTGCCTGGAGCACTTGCTCCTGATAGAGCAGAAAGGTCCCCCATGAAGTCTGCAGTTCTTCTCCCCAAAGTCATTTCCAAGAAGTCTTTGTTGACCACAGAACCTAAAATTGTAACCCTGTAAGACTTACCTGGTGGTCCAGAGGTTAAGACTCAGCACTTCCAATGCAGGAGGCTGGGTTCCATCCTTGGTAGATCCCCACACTCCAAGTGGTATGATGAAAAAAATAAAATCACAACCCCCTTCCCCACTCCACACGTTATTTCTTCTACTCTGTTTCCTCCTTAGCACTCACCACCACTTAACTGACTTTATTACTGAGTCAGCTTATTTATCGCTGGTTTCCTGCCTAGGATGTAAACTTCAGAAAGGACAGGCTTCTGTCGGTTTGTTGACTGGTGCCTCCCCAGTGCCTACACAACCCCCTTCCCCACTCCACACGTTATTTCTTCTACTCTGTTTCCTCCTTAGCACTCACCACCACTTAACTGACTTTATTACTGAGTCAGCTTATTTATCGCTGGTTTCCTGCCTAGGATGTAAACTTCAGAAAGGACAGGCTTCTGTCGGTTTGTTGACTGGTGCCTCCCCAGTGCCTGATTCTCTCCTCATCACAAGACTGCAGCTTCTCCCACGCACACCGGATACCAGAGCAGCAACACCTGCCGATGAAGAGAAACTCACAGGGGTTTCCGCGGCTCCTTTATTCAGACAAGCACTTACTGAGCCCCAGGCACTGTCAGTTTGGCTGTTGCGCACAGCCAGTGCATTTTGCTGGAGAAGCTCCCCACCAGGAACACCAAGGAATCCAACAACTAGAGCAACAACTAGAGCAACAATCTAGCAACAACTAGAGCAGTTCAACACCGTGCCCACCATCCGCTACCGCCAATACGTGCTTTCACGCCACCAATCAGCCGAGTTCTGAGTGCGCCCTCATCCCTTTTCACAAAGGGACTCACTTAATACAGTCCAGCGGGGCAGCTGGGCTGGCAGCGCCATCTCACTGCGTCAGTCCCCACCACGGGGCTCCGGGCCCTTCATCCTACCCTAGAGAGACGCCGATTGCAGGGCTGGTGTCTCAGCCAGCCCACCTGGCACCACGAGGCTCCCTGTCTTAGGGCACCTAGAGCAGTTAACCTAGTGAGGGCCATTTACAGGATTTCAAAAGGTTTTTAGAAAGAAAAATACTCCCCTCCCCGATCCCCCACCCCAAGCATCAGGTCTACATTATCCAAATAAAACTGGGACAGAGGAGGGCAAAGGATTATAAGACAAAAAAACTGTTCAAAAGGGTCAAGAACAAGATAGTTATATTGGCAAACACTTCCACGGTACTATGTACCCTATTTGTATGTCGATCTTCGACTGACTCATTGAATGTTCGCTAGGAACTATGAAGGAGGCGCTGTGCATCACCATCTTGGCTGTTTTCCTGAAGAGATAAGGAGGCACAGAGAAGTCGACTAACTCGCCCAAGTCTTGGGCCCTTAGAGTGTCATGAGGATTTGAATCCAGGCAGTCAGGCCCCAGAGTCCGTGCTTGGTACACGGTAGTATTATTCAGATATCAAAACAGCTGCCTTGGGGCTTGGAGCTAGACAACCCGGAAGCGGTGGAGCGCCGGCAAGGGCGCGGGCCCGGGCACCGCAGGTCGCGCCGGTCACCTGGGACTGAGCCGGAATTGTTCAAGAGTGGACTCGAGATTCTTGATAATCCTCCAGCACTCCTCGGTCTCGGGCGCCGAGTCGCCACAGACCTCCATGAGAGCCGCGGAGGTGGCCGCTAGGCTGTGCGCCGCCTGCGAAATCCAGAACCCGGCGTCCGTTGCCATGGCGACTCCCGGGCAACCGGCCTTGCGCCAGAATCCCGGGGCGCTGGCGCGGCTGGAGGTCTGGGGTCTGCCGGGCCGGGAGTCGCCCGACTGCCGCTTCCACTGCCCACCTGGTTCAGGGCTTCCTGTCCTGGACGTGTACGGGCCAGGCCACCGCTGACGTGTCCCCAGGAGAGCAGGACTCCTGAAGATAACCAGGCGGCAGCCCACCACGCTCCGAACCCTCTGTGCCTTCCCCTGTGCGAAAGCTCTGAGCTCAGCCTCCTGCAAGGCCCAAGCACTAAGGGGCGTGGATTCCTGAGCTGTCTTCCTGCGTCAATAACCCTCTGCAGGCGACTTTCAACGAGGCTCCACAATCCTTGTTTTAGTGACCTTCCGCCCAATGCTAAAGGTCAACCTCCAGAAGGATGAAAAATAGTGCACCTGGCTAATAATGATGCCCTTTACATAATGCGCCCTGGGTTCTCAGAGCAATCGCATAATATGAGGGAAACAGGCCGCTGATGAATTGCCTGTATCTACCACTTGCCCATAAACGTAGGCGTTTGTGGACAAAAATTTATTTACCGAAATTAAAAGGGTTTAAATTTATATTTAACGTAAAGTGTCAGAACCAATGCGTTGTTTTAAACTATACCATATTTATTTATTATTGCTTTGGTCTCGTCTTGGGGAATGTGGGATCTATCTTGGTTCCCAACCAAGGATCCAGAGGTGTCCCTTGCACTGGCAGCGGGGAAGCTTAACCAAGTAAGGCCCACCAGGTAAGTCACTAAGTTATAAGGTGTTGTGTAGAATTCATTATTACTGTTTCTACAATAATAAGAGAAGTTCCTTAGAGTGAAACTGTTGCGTATCCTTTATTTTAAATTATGTAACACCCTGATATGATAGCAAACATATTTCTGATATCATCCACATGTCATTGCCTGGTCTTCAGTTCAGTTCAGTGGCTCAGTTGTGTCTGACTCTTCGCGACACCATGGACCACAGCACAGCAGGCCTCCCTGTCCATCACCAACTCCCAGAGTTTGCTCAAACTCATCTACACTGAGTCGGTGATGCCATCCAACCATCTCATCCTCTGTGTCCCCTTCTCCTCCCGCCTTCAATCTTTCCCAGCATCAGGGTCTTTTCCAATGAGTCAGCTCTTCGCATCAGGTGGCCAAAGTATTGGAGTTTCAGCTTCAGCATCAGTCCTTCCAATGAATATTCAGGACTGATTTCCTTTAGGATTGACTGGTTGGAAATCCTTGCATTCCAAGAGACCCTCAAGAGTCTTCTCCAACACCAGAGTTCAAAAGCATCAATTCTTTGGTGCTCAGCTTTCTTTATAGTCCAACTCTTGCATCCATACATGACTATTGGAAAAACCATAGCCTTGACTAGATGGACCTTTGTTGGCAAAGTAATGTCTCTCGTTTTGAATATGCTATCTAGGTTGGTCATAACTTTTCTTCCAAGGAGTAAGTGTCTTTTAATTTCATGGCTGCAGTCACCATCTGCAGTGATTTTGGAGCACAGAAAAATAAAGTCAGCCACTCTTTCCACTGTTTCTGCATCTATTTGCCATGAATTGATGGGACTCGATGCCATGATCTTAGTTTTCTGAATGTTGAGCTTTAAGCTAACTTTTTCACTCTCTTCTTTCACTTTCATCAAGAGGCTCTTTAGTTCACTTTCTGCCATAAGGGTGGTATCATCTGAATATCTGAGGTTATTGATATTTCTCCAGGCAATCTTGATTCCAGCTTGTGCTTCATCCAGCCCAGCATTTTTCATGATGTACTCTGCACATAAGTTAAATAAGCAGAGTGACAGTATATAACCTTGATGTACTCCTTTCCTGATTTGGAACCAGTCTGTTGTTCCATGTCCAGTTCTAACTGTTGCTTCCTGACCTGCATACAGATTTCTCAGGAGGCAGGTCAGGTGGT
>SJYX01021716.1:246961-257339 GCA_006410675.1 Oreotragus oreotragus
CATTGCCTTTCTTTGGGATTGGAATGAAAACTGACCTTTTCCAGTCCTGTGGTCACTGCTGAGTTTTCCAAATTTGCTAGCATATTGAGTGCAGCACTTTCACAGCATCATCTTTTAGGATTTGAAATAGCCCAATTGGAATTCTACCACCTCCATTAGCTTTGTTCATAGTGATGCTTCCTAAGGCCCACTTGACTTCACATTCAAGGATGTTTGGCTCTAGGTGAGTGATCACACCATCGTGATTATGAGGGTCATGAAGATCTTTTTTGTACAGTTCATCTGTGTATTCTTGCCACCTCTTCTTAATATCTTCTGCTTCTGTTAGGTCCATACCATTTCTGTCCTTTATTGTGCCCATCTTTGCATGAAATGTTCCCTTGGTATCTCTAATTTTCTTGAAGAGATCTCTGGTCTCTAGTCTCTCCCATTCTATTGTTTTCCTCTATTTCTTTGGACTGATCACTGAAGAAGGCTTTCTTATCTCTCCTTGCTATTCTTTGGAACTCTGCATTCAAATGGGTATATCTTTCCTTTTCTCCATTGGTTTTGGCTTCTCTTCTTTTCACAGCTATTTGTAAGCCCTCCTCAGACAGCCATTCTGCTTCTTTTCATTTCTTTTTCTTGGGTATGGTCTTGGTCCCTGTCTCCTGTACAATGTCATGAACCTCCGTCCATAGTTCATCAGGCACATTTTCTATCAGATCTAGTTCCTTAAATATATTTCTCACTTCCACTGTATAAGGGGTTTGATTTAGGTCATACCTGAATGGTCTAGTGGTTTTCCTCACTTTCTTCAATTTAAGTCTGAATTTGGCAATAAGAAGCTCCTGATCTGAGCCATAGTCAGCTCCGGTCTTGTTTTTGCTGACTGTATAGAGCTTCTCCATCTTTGGCTGCAAAGAATATAATCAATATGATTTCAGTGTTGGCCATCTGGTTACGTCCATGTGTAGAATATTCTCTTGTGTTGTTGGAAGAGGGTGTTTGCTATGACCAGTGCTTTCTCTTGGCAAAATTCTGTTAGCCTTTGCCCTACTTCATTCTGTACTCCAAGGCCATATTTGCCTGTTACTCCAGGTGTTTCTTGACTTCCTACTTTTGCATTCCAGTCCCCCATAATGAAAGGGACATCTTCTTTGGGTGTTAATTCTAAAAGAACTAGGAGTAGTTCTTCAAAGAACCGTTCAACTTCAGCTTTTTCAGCATTACTGGTTGGGGCACAGACTTGGATTACTGTGATATTGGATGGTTTGCCTTAGAAATGAACAGAGATCATTCTGTCATTTTTGAGATTGCATCCAAGTACTGCATTTCGGACTCTTTTGTTGACTATGAATACCACTCTATTTCTTATAAGGTATACTTGCCCACAGTAGTCATGGTCATCTGAGTTGAATTCACCCATTCCAGTCCATTTTAGTTTGGTGATTCCAAAAATGTCGACATTCACTCTTGCCATCTCCTGTTTGACCACTTCCAATTTGCCTCAATTCATGGACCTAACATTCCAGGTTCCTATGCAATATTGCTCTTTACAGCATCAGACCTTGCCTCTATCACCAGTCACATCCACAAATGGGTATTGTTTTTGCTTTGGCTCTATCTCTTCATTCTTTCTGGAGTTATTTCTCCACTGATCTCTTGTAGCATATTGGACACCTACTGACCTGGGGAGTTCCTCTTTCAATATCCTATCATTTTGCCTTTTCATACTGTTCCTGGGGTTCTCAAGGCAAGAACACTGAAGTGGTTTGCCATTCCCTTCTCCAGTGGACCACATTTTGTCAGAACTCTCCACCAAGGTCTGTCCATCTTGGGTGGCCCTACAAGGCATGGCTTAGTTTCATTGAGTTAGACAAGGCTGTGGTCCATGTGATTAGATTTCCTGGTCTTAGAACTAAATAATTTCAGTTTAGAACGAAGCATATCAAATTGTTGTCCACAGGAAAACAAGAAACAAAATATTTTCTTCTATCTCATAATAATTATGTAAAAAGAAGTTAGTCTGGTAATCGAAGCTCAAAATACAAATAATAAATCACTGTAAACATTATCACTACTCTCAAAGACAAAGGTGAAAAGACCCAAATGCCCGACAAAGTTCATAAACAGTGCCAAGATAATCTTCCGTGAAGGTTCATTTTCCTTCTGGAAGTTGAAGGAAAGAGAAAAATAGCTACTTTTACTGTATAGTGGCTTTTTAAATTTTTATTAATTTTAATTTATTTCTTTGGCTTTGCCATGTCTTAGTTGTGGCATGGGATCTTTAGTTGCAGTACCTGAAGTCTTAGTTGCACCATGTAAGATCTAGTTCCCAGACCAGGGAATGAACCTAGGCCCCCTGCATTGGGAGCATGGAGTCTTAGCCACTGGACCACCAGGGAAATCCCTATGGAGGTTTTTCTTTTCAAAGTCTAACTTTTAAGTCTACTTAGGAAAATTTTACTATTAATCAAAAGAGTATTTTTAAAATATATATGTAAGTATAATGTGTGTATGTATATATATATAAAATAAGATTGTCTTGTCTTAGGTGAATTTTTATTTTACCTAAATGCAGGTGAAATTTTTTAAATGACTTAAATTCCAAGTTAAAGTAAAACGCCTAATCTGTTCAGAACCCAGGTCAAGACAGGGGAAAGACTCACAAGCTGTTGGCTATTTCGCTAATGCAGTGCTGGACGAATGTTTTGAAACTGAGGAGGGAGCTCACAGGGATAGACTTCATAGTCATTGGTCAGCTCTGTCCTGTGTTTGTTGACCTATAGGGGCTGCATAGTTACACTGTTCCCACAAAAACATGTACTGAACAAAACCTTTTTGCTTGAAGCCATGCTATATAGCATATCAAGGAGCTTCCGATTTCAGCGTCTAGGAAACCAAGTTATGAGGATGTTGTTTTTGAAACTGTTAATTACATAACACTTCTTACCAGTTACTTACACTGATCTCTCAGGTGTTCTGACTTGTAAAATTCATTTCGCATCACATTCTCACCTTCAATACCTGGGGTGGGAACTGTCAGAGTATTTGTCATACTAAATGCAGACCTTTTGTATCACATGTTGAATTCATTGATAGTTGCTAGTGGAAAGCTCATGAGCTCTGGGTTAAACGTTAAGACAAAAAAAAAATAGTAGTGCTGAAACTGGCTTTAGTATATGGGACAAATTTTCTGTTTTTGTTTTAGCGTCTCTGAGCCTCTCTTTTTTCACCATTATAGACAAGATAATCAACCTTTCCCAGGGTGATTGGGAATAATCCATAAAGCAAGAAAAGCAGGCAGCATAGAACATACTGCAAATCCAGTGCTAACCAGGCCCAGGCCTTCAGAGAGTGTATTCTTTCCTTCTAAACCACAACTGAGGAGTGTATTCTTTAAAGTTTTCCATTTTTTAAAAAGTTGAATATTTCATTAGTTACAATAATCTTTACTTGCTAAATTAATAGGACTTGGGCTTCAACTGTAAATTTTCAAGTGTTTCTCTGCACCATATATAAATATAATGTGTCCTTATATGAAAAGATCACCTACCAATTATTAAAATTGCTAACATCTCAGATTAAATAGCATGAGGATTTGATTAGGAGTCAAGTGCTGGCTCTAAACATAGTAATTTATATATTGCAGTTGGATATTATCAGTTCTAGAGCCTAGTAAAAGCCAAGAGGGTTTCAGTGTAGGTTTGTAATTTAAATTCTTTCTAGAGCGTCATCCTATGTAAAGTGCTTATTTTTCTTTTATCATCAGCTGTAATCTATGATTATGTGGTGCAGGCTTTGTTATGTAAACTTGTTTTATGTCATGCTTCATCCAAAACCAGAGTTCTTAAATAAAGAGTTGGAAAAGGAAATAGCAAGCCCCTTAGCCAGGACATGCATGCGTGCTCAGTTGCTCAGTCGTGTTCGACTCTTTGTGACCCCATGGACTGCACCCTGCCAGGTTTCTCTGTCCATGAGATTTCCCAGGCAAGAATCTTGACATGGGTTGCCAATTCCTACTCCAGGGGATGTTCCTGACCCAGGATTGAACCTGAGTCTCCTGCATCTCCTGCACTGGCAGATGGATTCTTTATCACTGAGCCACCTGGGAAGCAATGACAATATTATGGTATTAAATCCTTCATGGAAAAACTCCTGAGACGCGATCATTTTAATGTGTTAAGTTTTGTTGCAATGAGATAACATGTCCACTCTTGTAAAAGTGCATCAAGAAGCATTTGTTGTCTGGCTAAAGCTGAAAACAAAGATAAGAACCTTGATAGGGAGCTTGGACAGGAGTAACTTTGATATATGGGCTTTAGTTCTTACTGCCAAATGTTTTTGACCACTGTACTAAAGATATCATCTATTTAAAGCTAAGTTTAGATCTTTAAAAGGGAATCCATAAAAATGTGAAGAAAATGGTAGAGTTTAGCCATCTGCAGAAGTGAATCCATCTGAGGTGGTAATCCCCCAGTGGTCCAGTGGTTAGGACTCCAGGCTTCTACTGCAGGGGGCACAGGCTTGATCACTAGTCAGGGAACTAAGATTCAGCCAACCTTAGGACACAGGCCAAAAAAAAAAAAAAAAAAAAAAAAGAGTCCATCTGAGAGAAGATTTATGTACCTGGGGCTGAAGGAAATTTGGGAAAGCTCCAGGTCTGATCATGTGACCAGAATGGATCTTCATGGTTGGGACACAAGATATCTGTAATGTTCATTACAATATAGTGAGGTGATTCCGGAAAGGTAAAAATCTGAATGGAGAGTAATAAAAAAGGCAGTTACTATATTTCATGCAATATATTGAAAGATGTTAAAAATGTGAATCTTAGAATCAGTGAAATAAGGTATAATAAGAATTTATCAGACCAAAATTTGTTCAGGGGGCTCCATTTCATCAGATCATAGAGGGATTTGATCTCATGAGACGTGGAACACTCATGAGATCATTTTTATCCAAGTTAAAGTATTTTAACCAAGTTATGTTTTTTCCATAACTTGAATAAAATACTCACATATTACCATCTATTTCTGTTCTTTTTCCGGTGTCAGAGGGCAGCTTGCCAATAACTATTTTAGACTTACAGGTACATAGATTACCAAGAAAACTTGGTCTAGGCAGCAAAACTGTGATTTTGAATGGTGTGAGCATTCCCCTGTAGCCTGACCTAATGATCTGATAAAATAAGGATTTAGATTCAGCTTCTCATGGACTAGACTCAGAGGCAAGGCTTTTCCCACAACAAACCTGCAAGTCAGGCTTTGCCTGGGCAGTGACCTCAGCTCATTGACATCCTATAACTGCAACACTGGCACTCATCATTGTACTTCAGCTTCAAACCCTATCTTGGAAAAATGGTAGAAAAAAAATTCAAATTTAGCAGTTTTGGGAATGAGAGAAGAACGATGGACATAGGTGAATACAGTAGCATGAAACTCAGGCTGTTATTCTTCCGATGTATGTTTATTTACCTAGTGCACACTAAGAGGTATTATATTCATATAACATGGGTTATCCTATAGCATGTAACTAAGGTGATGATCAGGACACATAGTTCAGGGATGGTCCACCCACCGTCGCTCAAATCAGGAAGCCCACATGACAGGAGGGACTACTCCAGGCTCTGTTGTTAACAGCTTAGACCAACAAGCCATGTTGTGCCAGTTAATACACTAAACTTCAGTAGTGGGTTTTTATCGAATGTTATGGTTTATTGACCATCATGGTAGATGTTAGAAGCAGGCTTGAATTGGTGACTTTAAAGATCTTCAAGATATATCAGCCAAAATCATTCCTAAATCCTCCCATGCTTGCAGAAATAGTACGCAAGAACCTCGGGAAGGTTGTAACTTAAACCCTGAGGAATCAGGCTTGATCCTCTAATAGGGGAAGGCAATGTCACCCCACCCCAGTACTCTTGCCTGGAAAATCCAATGGACAGAGTAGCCTGGTGGGCTGCAGTCCATGGGGTCGCTAACAGTCGGACAGACTGAGCGACTTCACTTTCACTTTTCTCTTTCATGCACTGGAGAAGGAAATGGCAACCCACTCCAGTGTTCTTGCCTGGAGAATCCCAGGGATGGGGGAGCCTGGTGGGCTGCCGTCTATGGGGTCACACAGAGTCAGACACGACTGAAGTGACTTAGCAGCAGCAGCAGCCTTCTGTCTAGCCCTTGCTGTATAGTTTCCTCATCCCCACCGGAAGGGCTTAGAATATTGCTTCTGGAAAGTTACCAAAGAAACCATCCACACTTGACAGTAGTCAGAACACCTGAAAAACAGGAAGGTGGGACTTTGTGAACCTCTCTGAACCAGGTTGCATAAACTATTTGGGCTCTGCTTGCTAATGAATGCTTTTTATTTCTCTTTCTCTCTTTTTTTAAATTTGTTTTAGTTTTGTTTTTATTTTTTGAGTGTTTGTTTAAATAAGTGTCTGAGACGCTTTTGTTGTAAGCTGAAAGCAAGGTTGTGGGGAAATAGCTAACCTTGACTTTCATCAAACTCCTTTCAAGGATGCAGCGTCTAGCCAAAGAAATCTAATAATTGCATGTAACCAGAGTTTTCTGGGAGGGCAGAGGAAATCAATGGCACCCCACCCCAGTACTCTTGCCTGGAAAATCCAATGGACGGAGTAGCCTGGTGGGCTGCAGTCCATGGGGTCGCTAACAGTCCGACAGACTGAGCGACTTCACTTTCACTTTTCTCTTTCATGCATTGGAGAAGGAAATGGCAACCCACTCCCGTATTCTTGCCTGGAGAATCCCAGGGATGGGGGAGCCTGGTGGGCTGCCGTCTATGGGGTCACACAGAGTCGGACACGACTGAAGTGACTTAGCAGCAGCAGAGGAAATCATAAAAGCTGCTTTAATATGACTGATTTGGATGTATAAAATCTGTATCTTATTCATCCTTGTATCCCCAGGACAATGCATGCCATCCACATAGTAGGTGTTTACTTAAGTATTTATCAAGTAAATCAATGACTAACTCTGTTTAGTCTGTTTTTAGAACAGACTGGTTCCAAATAGGAAAAGGAGTATGTCAAGGCTGTATATTGTCAATTTGCTGACATATTGAGTGCAGCACTTTCACAGCATCATCTTTCAGGATTTGAAATAGCTCCACTGGAATTCCATCACCTCCACTAACTTTGTTTGTAGTGATACTTTCTAAGGCCCACTTGAGTTCACATTCCAGGATGTTTGGCTCTAGATGAGTGATCACACCATCGTGATTATCCGAGTCATGACAATCTTTTTTGTACAGTTCTTCTGTGTATTCTTGCCACTTATTCTTAATATCTTCTGCTTCTTAATATCTTTTGTTAGTTCCATACCATTTCTGTCCTTTACTGAGCCCATCTTTGCATGAAATGTTCCCTTGGTATCTCTAATTGTCTTGAAGAGATCTCTAGTCTTTCCCATTCTATCGTTTTCCTCTATTTCTTTGCATTGATCGCTGAAGAAGGCTTTCTTATCTCTTCTTGCTATTCTTTCAGAGTTGTAAATTTAATGGATGTATATTTTCCCACAATAAGAAAATAATTACTAGAGAAAAATGAAGTAAAAGAAAAATATAGAAGAGTCAATTCTGACCAGAATGTCTTCCTATAACGAACTCATCCTATTTTAAACTCATTGAATTCTGTTTGTAAATGATGACTAGTCCAATAATAGTACATGTGGCTTTTTAAGGAATGTAGATTAATTGAAGTGAATTGTCATATCTGTATGACAAATAAGCAGATAAACACATAGGACAGGTTATAAAAATGTTGATAAGATACTTAGGTAAAATTAGATTATAATTTTGAGAAAAAAAAGACAAACATGGCCAACTGGAGAAGACTATAACTTGTCTCACAATGACTGTCACTTCTGGACGTTCTTTGGTCTAGGCATGGGCCCGTTAGACTTTCAGTTCTGCATTTATTAAAGATATCTTTGACCACTCTAATAATACATCTAGGGTGTGACTCCTTTCCTCACCAAAGCAGTGAGAGAAAGGACCTGTATCGTTGCTGCCTGGACAAGAACTGAGCTGTTTCTGCTCAGACTTCCCTCCTGTGTAACTGACTAGGGAACAACCTGCCTCTCTCACTCTTGCCCTTTCCTTTATACTCCATGTCTGAAATTGCTGCTCCAGTGCTACCTTCCCATCCTTCACTTTGCTATTCTCTCCTAATTATGTCTTCATGTTCAATGTCAGAAAAATAATGGAAGAACCGGTTATGAGGCACATTCCCAGGAGTCCCCTGAAAGACCCTACCTAGCGATTTGGGGAATTGCAGGCATGCCTGTCTATGAATCTTAGGTCTGTATGGTTTAGTGGTAAACAAACAAACATGGATTTCTTACAGGCCCTGTCACCTTAAGTAACTTATTTTCTCTAGGACTTCTGTTTCCAATCTATACCTTGGGAAGGAATAAGTCTCTTCAACAAATGGTGTTGGGAAAACTGGATAAATATATGCAGAAAAATGAAATGGATTGAAGACTTATACATAATACTTTGGAAAAGACCCTGATGCTGGGAAAGATTGAGGGCAAGAGGAGAAGGGGGCAACAGAAGATGAGATGGTTGGATGGCATCACTGACTCAATAGACATGAGTTTGAACAAACTCCAGGATACAGTGGAATTGGGGAAGGTGTACTGCAGTCCATGGGGTAGCAAAGAGGCAGACATGACTTAGTGACTGATCAGCAACAACATGATCCCTGATATCAGGAGTGCTCCTAAACACTTCTGGTTTGACACTGCCTGATTTGAATTGATTTTTGCTCAAGTTAACTTTCAAAGTTTTAATATGCCTTCGTTAATCTATTATTAGTAGTTTTCTCTCAGATGAGAGAATTGAGGAGACTGCTCAGGGGCCAACAAGACCAATGAACAATCAGGCAGAGGTGCCTGTGAGCTCCTCGAACTCTCTGCTTTCTTTCTGCCTCTAGAGATCATAGGCTCCTGGATCCTAGCTCTGTAGCTTTTCTATTAAGAGCTTTCAGACTCTAATTGAGTATTTCTGTTTTTGGACTGGGGACAGAAACTGGCCAGAGTCAGACTGGGTCCAGCTTAGAAACTGGGCTGCATCTGGGGTCAGACTGTATCTGACTTAAACTGGACCAAGTCCAGTGTGTAATCTCAGGTGAATAAAATTTGTTTTGAGGTTGAACAAGTAGGTTAATTTTGCTAAAGACAATCTTGAATTACAGTTCTCATAACCATCTTGGATTAGCATATCCATTTATGAGGTACCTTAGAGGAAAAGGTACACCCTTTTCCTCAGCCAGGCACTCACTATAAGGAGTAGAGGGAAAACTATTTCTCCTCCTCTAAAGTATCTGGTGACTAGGTTGAGACCTGCTGAGACACTTCACGTACTCCAGAGCCTGCAGATGGCAGGCATTCTAGGACTGGCAGAAGCTGGCAAAAGGCAAGAATTTTTACCAAAGTCAGCTCTATCAGATCTCTGTCTTTGGTTCCTGGTCAAGAGAAGAAGGTAAAATTTCACATTGCACCTTCTTTCCCAAATTCAGGTTGTCAGGGAACAAGTTCAGTTCAGTTCAGTCACTCAGTCATGTCCAGCTGTTTGCAACCCCATGAATCACAGCATGCCAGGCCTCCCTGTCCATCACCAACTCCTGGAGTTCACTCAGACTCACATCCATTGAGTCAGTGATGCCATCCAGCCATCTCATCCTCTGTCATCCCCTTCTCCTCCTGCCCTCAATCCCTCCCAGCATCAGGGTCTTTTCCATTGAATCAACTCTTCATATGAGGTCGCCAAAGTACTGGAGTTTCAGCTTTAGCATCATTCCTTCCAAAGAAATCCCGGGGCTGATCTCCTTCAGAATGGATTGGTTGGATCTCCTTGCAGTCCAAGGAACTCTCAAGAGTCTTCTCCAACACCACAGTTCAAAAGCATCGATTCTTCGGCGCTCAGCCTTCTTCACAGTCCAACTCTCACATCCATACATGACCAAGGGAAAAACCATAGCCTTGATTAGACGGACCTAGTCAGCAAAGTAATGTCTCTGCTTTTGAATATGCTATCTAGTTTAGTCATAACTTTTCTTCCAAGGAGTAAGTATTTTTTAATTTCATGGCTGCAATCACCATCTGCAGTGATTTTGGAGCCCCCCCAAAATAAAGTCTGACACTGTTTCCATTGTTTCCCCATCTATTTCCCATGAAGTGATGGGACCGGATGCCATGATCTTCGTTTTCTGAATGTTGAGCTTTAAGCCAACTTTTTCACTCTCCTCTTTCACTTTCATCAAGAGGCTTTTTAGTTCCTCTTCACTTTCTGCCATAAGGGTGGTGTCATCTCCATATCTGAGGTGATTGATATTTCTCCCGGCAATCTTGATTCCAGCTTGTGTTTCTTCCAG